>VXAC01004442.1:66907-105762 GCA_013399225.1 Rhipidura dahli | reverse complement strand
CCGGCCTGGGGCTCGCCCTGCTCCTGGCATCGGGCGCCTGCCTCGTCAGCCACGGGCTGCAGCGCTGAGCGTGCCCCGGGCGCACGGGGACAGCCCCGGCCGGCCGGGTCCGCCGGGATTTCTGAGCGAATGACTTTCCTGGGAGATTGGATGTTGCTTGGGGAGGTGGGAGAAGCGCTCCGTGGCTGCCGGAGCCCGGCAGCCGTCCCGGGGCTCACCCGGGAGCCGGATCGATCCTGCCAACCCCACCTGGGACAGCGCCTACGTGAGCGAAGCCAGCCCCGCAAGGACCTGTGGAAATCGGCACCCGCGGCGATGCCGGAGCCGCCCCGCCAGCGCTCGGCCCTGGTTTCCCGTTGCACGGCTTTACCAGAAAACGCTCCTTTCCCCCCAGAAAAGCACTGGGACTTGTGGGGAGGGGAGTGTGGGGCTTGGAAACGGACTCCTCCACCTTGCAATAAAGTTTTGCCTTGAGACAGCCTCTGTTTTTAACCAAATCCTTCGTCTTTAACACCGGGAGTCACCCAGGGAAGAGCCGCACCTCCAGGGGAGGCTGGGGGGACAAACTCCGCTCAGTCCCGTCTCTCTGGCTTTGATATGATGTCTCCCAGTCCTTGACATCCCAATATTTAGCATTCCCTGCCCAAAACACACCCAGTTGTTGGACTGAGCCTCTCAGGTGCTTCGTGTTTGTCAGAGAGGAGGCAAATCGTCCGTGGGAGCGATTAAAAGGAGCATTGAGGGATGTTTTGCCGTCCAGTGGCTGCGTTTTTTCCTTAATCCCTGTCCTGGGGGGTTAAACCTTCCCTAAATCTGGGCTTTAGCTGCAGCAGCTCAGCCTTTGCTGTTGAGAGCAGAAAATGAAGCAGGGCAGAGCAAAAAACCTGGGATCCCACAGAGGCTTCAGCGTAGCTGTAATCCCCATCCTCCAGCAGGTGAGTCCTCACTGACGGGCTTTGGAGCCTGGATGTTTGTGAGTGGGTCACCTCTCCTCAGAACTGGGGGTTTGGGGATGTGAAAATCCTTATCACCTCCCCCAGAGAGGAGCTGGGCTGGACCTCGCCTCTTACAAGGGCTGAAAGGAGCCCCACCCAGCACATGTTTATTTTGGGCCCTCTTTTACAGCATTCTTTTAAAATTTCGACAGAAGCCATTTGGCACCTGAGGGATTCAGTCACGTTCTGGAGCAGGGATGCCCCCACGGCCCAGGGCTCCCCGAAGTCCAGGGATGGCCCCAGCTCCTGGCTCGGGAGCAGCTTTTGGGCTGAGCAAACCCGTCTGTTCCTGCAATGCACTCGGGGGGTGTTTTTAACGTGCTCGTTTGAAACACCAAACAAACGCAGCAGAGCCTCCGGCCACAGCTCGGGTTTGCGTTTTCCCACCACGTATTTTGCATCCAGACCCCGGTTAAGCTTCAACGTCTGCGTCCCTCGTGAGCATTCCCTGTTCCTGGCCCTGCTCTGAGCTCAAAAATGCTGCAGGAAGGATCCTGCTCTTCCTAAATCACGTTCCCAAGTTTTTTCTTGTCTTTTCCCTCCCATCAGTATGCGATACCTGGGGATTCTTCTGATGTGGGAAGGATTTTTCACAGGGACATGGAGTGCCGGGAAAAGTGGAAAAAGGCTTCCCACTGCCAGAGGGCAGGGTTGGAAGGGATGTTGGAAAGGAATTCCTCCCTGTGAGGGCGGGGAGGGGCTGGGATGGAATTCCCAGAGCAGCTGTGGCTGCCTCTAGGATCCCTGGCAGTGCCCAAGGCCAGGCTGGATGGGGTGTGGAGCAGCCTGGGACAGTGGGAGGTGTCCCTGCCATGGCAGGGGTGGGACAGGATGGGATTTAAGGTCCCCTCTAACCCAAAAGCTCCGGTCTCCCCCCAGTTTAACTTCCAAAAAGAGCCTTAATTGGCCATTAACATCCTCGTTAATCACCTCACGCTGAGGAGCTTGGGGGCTGAACGGGGCTGATCTCGAGCATCCCCAGACGCCGAGATCCCTCGGGATGCGCTTTTCGGAAGAGCGACTGGAGTCAAACCAAGGCATTTCCCAGCTCCGAAACAGCGAAACTCCGAAACAGTGCCGGGCTCCGGCACAAAGCCGGGTTTTGAAGCGTTCTTTGGTATATTCAGCCGTGTAAAAGCAACTCCGGGAGCTGCAGCCGGGCTCGGACGGGAGATGGAGCTGTTGGCCCGCGATCCCCGCCACTCTTCCCCCTCCAGCTCTCTGCAGACCGGGCAGATGTGCACCTAAATTCCTCTTTTTACGGCTTTTTCCAGGCAGGAAAAACGTATTCGGTGTCTGTGCCTGGATGGGGGCTGTTCATTCGTGGAGATGGGGGATGCCAAGCGCTGGGTGATGAGAGATTTGGAGAAGACTCTGAAAAACAACCCTCAGATTTTATTGTATTTATACTTTGGGGCATATTTATCATCACTCTGGTAAACCAGAAACTCTCCCTGTCCTCGCCCAGCGTGTGGCTCCTGTGCACGCTTCAGGGTTCAGAGTATTTAGCGAATTAATTAATTAATTAATTTCTCTGCTCCAGCGGATCGCTCCGGGGGGCCCAGGGGGCTCCGGGGTTATTTCACCCAGCTGTCCTTAAAGGACACAAGGGTTCAGACCGTGTTCCCATGTCCTGCTTGGGTGCTCCTGGAAAGTTCCGACCTTCCCTGCTGAGCAAATAGCTCCAATCACCACCCTAAAGCCCCTCTGCACGCAGGGTGGATGAGAAACTGGGGTGCTGGGTGTGCAGGGAGGGGGGAAATGTCGGTTTCAAGCTCGTCTGAGCCCTGCTAGTGTGGTTTCCGTGACTGGGAGGCTGCAGCAGCTTCCCTGTGCTGGCAGGAAGAGAGTGGAAGATGGGGGTTTGGGGTTAAAAATGAGTATTTTATAGTTCTGCTGCCGCTGAGGTCAAACCCTCCCCACGGGAGGTCACAGTGCAAGCGCTGGAAGCCTCTTCCTGGAAATATCCATGTGTTCATCTCAGAAGACTGGGGGATATTTTAATTCCATCTTCTGGGGAGGTTTTTTCCCCTTCCTCTGGATGGGGTGAAGTTTTTTCCTTCCTTCTTTTGGGGGAATTTTTCCTCCTGCCACAGGGTTGGCTGCAGCTTCTCAGAGCTGGGGCTGGCAGGGGATGGCCAGCCCCAGCTGTGAAATGCACATAAATGGAAATAAATTCCATGGAAACCAATTTGCATTGAGCCTGGGCTGGTCCCCCAGCAGGGGCAGCAGCTCCCTCGGACCCCACCTGCAGCGCTGCCCCCAGCCTTGGGACCCCAACTGGAACATGTGGGGCTGCTGGAGAGTCCAGAGGAGGCCCCGGAGCTGCTCCAGGGCTGGAGCCCCTCTGGAGCCAGGCTGGGAGAGCTGGGAATGGTCCCCTGGAAAAGGGAAGGCTCCAGGGAGAGCTCAGAACCCCTTGCAGGGCCTAAAGGGGCTCCAGGAGAGCTGGAGAGGGACTGGGGACAAGGGCTGGAGGGACAGGACACAGGGAATGGCTTTCCACTGCCAGAGGGGAGGGATGGATGGGATATTGGGAAGGAATTGTTACCTGGGAGAGAGGGGAGGGTCTGGGATGGAATTGCCAGAGAAGTCGTGGCTGCCCCTGGATCCCTGGAAGTGTCCAGGACCAGGCTGGATGGGGCTTGGAGCACCCTGGGACAGTGGGAGGTGTCCCAGCCTATGGCAGGGGTGGCACCGGCTGGGTTTTAAGGTCCCTTCCACCCCAAATCACTCCAGGATTCCATGATTAGGCAGGGGCTGGGTCGGGCTTAATGCCACCGAAACAGCAACTGTAAAAACTCTTTTATTAGGAAGAAATTGGAATTAGACAGAAATCAGAAAATACTCGTTGGAGTGCAGCGATGTCGTCAGTGGGAGCAGGGGAGGAGGAAAGGTTAACTGGGACTGCGGGGCTTGCGCCAAACTCGGTGCTGGGAGGGAACAAAGGTGCCCTCAGGCCGGGGAGGGGGCGCAGGGAGGGCGGAAAATGCCGCTTCTGTTCTGCGGCGCTGCGGGGCCGGCCGGGGGCTGTGGCGCGAAGGAGGCTGCCGGGCATCTTGGCTTTATCCGTTTTAATTTGTACCAGACGTGGAACACTTGGAAAAGGCTCGGCACGGCAGATTCCGGGCATGCACCATGACGGGGGTTACAAAACATCCGCGTGTCACAAAGTACGGGGCACTTCAAAGCCCTGCTTTTCTGGTGGCTGTCCTGAAAGGTNAAAAAAAAGAACCAGATTTCATTGAGGACAGCGTTATTCAGTGCCTTGCAAAAACAAAAAACACACGAGAGATATTAAACAGAGCTCAGCTCGACAAGCGCAGCGCCACAGATCTCACAGCTCATCCCCAGCCCAGCATCGACCCAGCACACGAGAAACAAGAATTTCACCTGTTGCTTCCACAAGTCAGAGGAATTACTCACAAATATGATTTTTTTTTTAAGCATCTCCCTTCCCAGGCCTGTTTCTCCTGGTGCTGTTTGCTGTTCCAGTGTGGTTTAGCTGATTTCAGTCTCTTGCTCGGTGGTCGACCCCCCTGAGAATCCTTTTAGCTGCATTTTAACATCCTTTAGGCCAAGGTGCTGAAGTATGAACGTGACTTGTCACCTCGAGCATCCAAAATAGCTTTTCCTCGGGCTGGGACACACCATTTTGGGGGTGCTTGGGGCATTCAGCAGCGCTTTCTGCCTTTCAAGACTGACTGGTGCTTCAGGCTCGCAGTGGCGGGGAATAAAAAATTACTTTATTTTGGTGCGTTGCTGCAGGAGGTTTTTGCAGCATGCAGGGTGTGGAGTGGCAGCTCCTTATGTACACAGGGAAGGGGTTTTTGGGGTCAAAGGGCTCAAATTGCGACCTGGCAGCTTGAAAACCCCACAGCTGCCCCTCCGAAATCCCCAGGGAAAGCGGGGGGTGGTGGCAGCGGGACTAAGGGGATGAGACAAAACCCTGCCTGTTAGCGACGAGGATTTTTGGAAACGCTCTTGCAGGGATGCCAAGGAGAGCTCCCCTCTGCCTGGTCCCTCTTGGGGTGACCCCAAGGAGGAGGAGGAGGAGGTGGTGAAGGCCACGGTTTTGGGCATCTGGCTCCAGCGCTGTCCTGTTCTGTTTGGGGCGGAGAAGGAAATTTTCATCCCATCACCAAAACCGGAGACTCCGGGGAGTGCCCCAGGGACTCTTCACCAGAAACGACCGCAAGCAAGAATGGGGGGACCCCACAGGGACATGGGTGACATATCAAAGCCGCGGGACCCGGGGCACTCTAGTGCAGGGCGAAGAGGACGAGGAGCAGGAGGGCGGCCAGGGAGGCGTCAGCGGGGTGCGGCCGGACGCCCGAGGCCTGCAGGTACTCCTGGTACTGCTGGATGCACATCTCACGGATCACCTTGGTCACCACCCGGGTCTCCAGCTCCACCTCTGTCTGGTTGGCGGCTGCACCGGCCTCAGAGGCGTTCTTCTTGGCAGCTGGGCCGATGTTGTGCTCAGTGACAGTGATGTTGAAGCAGTCGGCCACAAAGACATCCTGCGGCACGCGGCCGCCGTAGTTGCGGTAGTAGACCTGGTTGGGGTAGCGCGCGGCGTTCTCGTTCCACCAGCGGTACTCGTCGGGGCTGTCGAAGTGGTAGTGCATCCCTGACATCGCCCTGCCCATGGCATAGCCCCCCAGCCCGCCCACCACGGCCCCTGCCGCCGCCGCCCCTGCCACGTGCTTGAAGTTGGTCTTGGGCTTAGGGGCCTTCCACGGCTTCTGGTGGTAGCTTCCTCCGCTGGACGGGTTGTAGCCCTGTCCCCAGCCCGGGTAGCCCGGGTTGTGGGGGTAGCCAGGGTTCTGGGGGTAGCCGGGGTTGTGGGGGTAGCCGGGCTGGCGGGGGTAGCCCGGGTTGTGGGGATACCCGGGGTTGTGGGGATAACCGGGGTTGTGGGGATAGCTGGGCTGGCGGTGGCTCCCTGTGCCCCAGCCAGGTTTGCCTTTGCCCTTCTTGGAGAAGGCGATGTCAGTGCAGACGCCGAGGAGCAGCAGCAGCAGCAGGCAGCAGGTGCTGAGGAGCCTGGCCATGGCTGTGGGGACAAGAACAGCGTCAGGGCAGGGTCACAACCCGTGGCATCAACATGCCTTCGCTTTTGCATTGTGGAAAACTCACCTGCCCCCCCTTAAATCCGGCTGCAGAATAAACAGCTTTGGGCTAAATGGATGTTTATGCCCCCCAACCCCCTTATTTATACATAGATAAGTTATTTTATATATATATGTATTTCTATCTATCCCCCAACAGGACCCCTGCTGGCAATGGCAGTTTTAAGTAGCGAAAGAAAAGCTTTTGGGAGAAAATGCTTCACCCGACTGGGCGGTAAAACCCCGCTTATCCAACCCGCCCTGCCCCGTCTGAGGGGATAAACGGGATTCCTGCTGTGCCAGGGTCGATGCCGTGAACGGATTCAGCCCAACCCCAAAGCTTTTGGGTCCCCAGTGCTGCCGGGAGGGCAACGCCCAGCCTTGGCCCCGGAGGCTTTATCTTCCCAGAGAACGGAATTCAGCACGTTTTGCCCAAATCCCTGTTCACTGGCCCTTGACTCAGCGTTTGGCCGCTGGCACTCCTGGGGCACGCCAGGCATCTCCCCGGTTGCCTGGAGGGCTGGCAAGGCTGCAATCCCCTCTAACGAGCCATTTCCCTCCCTGTGTGCATAATCCCGCCGGCACCATCCGCACCGGGGCTGCAAATCCCTTGGAAAGACCTTTGGAAAACTCCTCCGGATGCCTCCCCAATGCCAAGGGCATTGAATTGCTGCTCCCCTCGCGTTTAATAGGCGAGTGCAGCACTAGGAGAGGGTTTCTCCATCCTGCCCGAGGCTGAGCTATCCTCCAAATTCCCTCCTTGCCTGCCGGGGGAGAGCGAGAGAAGCACTCTCGGCGTGGGTGGGCGTTTCACAGCATCCCTGCATGCGCCTTCTGGCTTGTGTTACAGCAAGAAACAATTCCATTTGGGTCCTACATTTTTAATTGTTTGCAGCGATAAATGGAGCAGCGTTCTGTGGAGTCACCCCAGGAATAACCTCAAGGCAGGCAGGAGGTGCTGAGCTTTCCTGAGATGATCCAAAGAGGCCAAACAAGCCCCTGTCTAAGCCAAAAATCCTCCTGTTCCAACCTAGATATGGCTTTGTAGGCCACAAAAAGCAAATTCATCTCTTTGGGTTCGGATAATGATGTTTTTTCTTTCATTCCCACCCCAAAACCTGGTTTGATGTCCAGAAAAGTTTGACTTAAAGCCCTTTTCTGGCTGGGATCGTTAGCAAGAGGCCTAAACCAAAACGCAGGGAAGATGCACGAGCCTGTCTCTGGTGATGGGCAGGAATTCCGGGCTTGCCCATGGAAAAATCTGGGCACAAAGCACCCACTTGGAAGCGGACTTGCTGCCTCCCTCACCCCGCAGCACCCACCCGCTGGGGGCAGGGATGAGATCAGGGGGGTTAAAAATAGCCAAAAGGCGGGGGAAAACAACCAAACGGGCGAGCGCTCCTTGGGTGCTCGGCAAAATTGTAAACGGAGGAGGAAAAGGCAGCAAATTGGCCACTTTTAAAATAAGTTTTTGGAGATATCGCTCCCCGCTGTGGGTTCCGATGGAGGGAAAAATCAGCCCCTGGTTGAAAAGGGGCGGTGGCAAAGGCCTGCAATGGTTTTACTGAAGGTAACTCAGGGTTTGAGGCTGACTGAGGAATCCTGGGGGTGTTGCAGCGCCGGGCAGCGCTGAGCTGCTCCTCCGACTGCCTTAAGAGGCAGCTCCGATAAACAGGGCACGGCCTCTTTAGCGCCGCGCTAATGAGCGAGAGCCGAGCTTCGCCCCAAATAAATGGTTTCTCTGGCACAAACCCCGGATGGGGTCAGGAGCCGCCTCCTCAGGCCTGGAGCTGGCATCCCTCTGCTCGGAAATTATATTTCTGGAGTGACCATGATATCGATATTAAATTATAGATCGAGAGGCTTCACAGGCGGGTTGGTTTGGGTTTTGTTTTCCTTTTTTTTTCCCTGACGCTTCTTAACCTCCCTCCCGGCGGATGCTGGAAATGAGAAATTAATTCAGGTGGTTTGTGCCGGAGGGATTTCCATCCGTGCTGGGGAGCTGGAGGAGCCCTGAGCTCCCTCAGCGGAAAATGGAGGCTGCGAGGAGCGATCGCAAGCGGCAATTACGCGCTCGGGGCTGGCAAGGAGGAGGCTTAGGTTCGGAGAGGAAAAACCAACACCCGGGTGCCAAAACATCCGTGCAAAGAACCTCGGGGAGGGGGGAGAAGAAGCGAAGAGATGTGGGAAGATGCTCGGGGACGGGGGTGTCCGCACCCTCCTGGCCATGCTGGGAATGTCCTGGCTCCCGGGGGGTGAAAATTGCGGGCTAGGGCTCTGGGAATTTGAGCTGAAATTGGAACTTCCCCTGAAAATGTCACCTCGGGCTTTAGAAACCTCCCCCCTCGAGCCCATCTTTTAACCTCCTCAAGCAACGGGGGAGCAGCTGGCAGCCGGGGGAAAGGGCAAAACCCTCGGAGGAGAAATCTCTCACCGGCGCCAGCGCTGAATAAACGCTGAGTAAACAAGCGCCGGGCAGGAGCAGAGCTCTGGCTCTTAAGGAGACGCTGGAAACGTCTATTTTTAGGCAGCGATGGCAGCGGAAGAGGCAGCCCCCGGCCCCCGTGATGCCGCTCGCCGCTAGAACCCCCCTCGCCTCCGGGTTCACCCCTCCCGAAGCCCCCGCGCCCCGTTTCCCCCGGCACTCACCGGCTGGGAGGGAGCTCGCTGCCCGCCCGCCTCGAGGTGATTCAGCCACGGAGCTCCGCGGAGCAATAAATAACGAGAGGGAGGAGCCGCCTCCTGCGCAGCCCGGCCCCGCACAGCCCGGCCAGCTCCAGCCCCTTCCTCGGGGAATACCGCGGCCAGCTCCCCGCGCAGCCCGGCTTCACCCCAAACCATCCCCCCGGCACCCCCCGGCCCGGGAGCCACGCTGGCGGCCAAAGGAGGGCCTGGAAAACCGCGGCGTCCCCATGGTTTGGTTGAAGAACCGTCAGGGTTCGAGGCCGATCCGAAAATCTTGGAATGTTGCAGCGGTCGGATTTTGAACCGAGGAAATATCAGGGGTGTGGGGCCTGCTGGGGAAGCTTGGAAAATTGCAGCACTTGGGTGGTTGATTGAAGGAATGGTGGTGGGATCACTGGGATTTGGGGCTGCTTTGAGGATCTTGGAAAATCGCTTTGATGGTTTATTGGAGGAGTATCAGTGGAATCGGCAGGACCTGGTTTGGAAGTCTCGGGATATCACAGCATTTGGATTTTACATGAAAGAAATATCAGGGCTTGGGAAATCACAGCACTTGGATGGTTTTATTGAAGAAATATCAGGGTTTGAGGCTGATCTGAAAACCTTGGAATTTTGCAGCTTTTGGATTTTATGCTGAAGAAATATCAAGGCTTGGGGCCAGGTTGGGAAACCTTGGAAAACCGCAGTATCCTGATGGATTAGTGAAGAAACACTGACTGGAATGACGAGGTCTGGGGCAGATTTGGGAATCCTGGAAAACCGCAGTGCTCGGATTGGTTTTTAATTGAAGAAATATCAGGGTTTGGGGCCGATTTGGAAATTGCAGCACTTGGATACTGGAGGATATCAGTGGGATGGGCTGGGAATCCCATAGTAGAGGCTCCGGGAGAGGGCAGGATGCTTTTAGCAGTTGCTGACTGCAGCTCCAAGTCCATTATCCACTATCCACTATCCATTATTCCCTGGAGCAGAGCTGCTCCGAGGGTTTGGAGAGGTTTTCTTTCCGATGGAGAGGAAACAAAACCAGCTCAGGCGTATGGGAGAAAGGATGGATTTGTCTTTCAAACCTGTCTCTCTCCAGAGGAGTGGAACTCGCTCCCACAGCCTCGCCTCACAATGAGGATTAATGGGAGGAAATGCCTCAGAGGAAAATTTAAAATTATGGGATGCTCATGGCAAACTGGGGCTTTTTCAAAGGGTGAAAATACATGGCTGGAATAAACAGAGGCCTGAAGACCAGAATGGGGGGTGCGGTTCCCAACTTTTAGGGTTAGAATGGACCAGTTTGAATCCAGGGAGGTTTCTGTGGCAGCTGGGAGGGGGTTGGGATGGGTTTTCCAGAGGAGCTGTGGCTGCCCCTGGATCCCTGGACGTGTCCCAGGCCAGGTTGGATGAGCTTGGAGCACCCTGGGACAGTGAAGGTGTCCCTGCCATGGCACTGGATGAGTTTTAAGGTCCCCTCCAACCCAAACCACTCCAGGATTTTATTATTTGAATACCAAAACCCTCCCGAGGCTTTGCTTCCCAAATCAGCTGGACCAGGAATGACCATCCTGGGCCACACCTGGATGTAAAAAGGGATTTTGCCCCGATGCTCCACAGCCTTGGGATCCATCTGGGTGGATTATGTTAAAATAATGAAAGTGATTTCTGCCTGGCAGGGAAAAGGGCTGTGCTGGGGTGTGAATCCTGGCAGGAGAAAATTAAATAGGCAGGACTGGGGTCTGTGGGTTCCCCATCCTGCAGGGGAGATTTGTTCTGTGTGCGGACGTAAGATGGCTCCCGATTGCCCAGTTTGGGCTGAAACTCTGCTCCCTGGGCTATCCAAACCCCATGCCAGGAAAAGGATAAAAATAAATCAGGAATGGGCTGGTTGGGATGAATTAATCCTGCATGAATCTGAAAATCAGGCGTTTGCTGTAATAATTTATTCCAGAAGAAAGACGACAACAACAACGGCAAATGATTTATCTGAAAAGAATATTTAATGAAAACTGTGGCTTGGCCAACACTGGAAAATAAACCATTTTTTTTTTTCCTCTGGAAACAGAATTTCTATTTGCAGGAACATTTTTGTCAGATCCTAGCTGCAAATCAAGCAAGACCAGCCTATGGATTATTGAGGAATTTTTGATTTATTGTGGGAGTTCTCAGGGCTGAAGCCTCCCCTCCCAGTGCATCCACGGCAGCTCTTTAATGGTTTCTCAGGGTAAAATTCCTCTCAGCCACCAGGCAGGAGCTGCATTGATCTCCTCTGGAGGCCTCACCCACACTGGGAGCAAGGCACCAGGCCCTGTGCCAGGTGAGGAGTCATTAATGGGATGAGTTTTTCTCATAATGGCTGGAAAACACTGACTTTGGTTTGATGCTGGGCTGGGGAGGGAGGAAAGTTCATCTCCTTCATCGATTTTATGTCATTTTTTATTGCTTTAATTCACGCAGCCCTGGGCCTGCCTGGAGAGCGAGCTGCAGCAAAGGCAGGGAAGGCACCCAGGTGGTTCTGGGGAGTTGGTTTTGGGGTAATCTGGTGGGGTTTTTCTCCTTCCAGAGGAAAAAAAAGTTATTTTTAGCCCATTTTTATTGGCAGAAGAGCTTTTCCTTGCGCTGCTTGGGAAGCTTGACCTGAATCATCATTCTGTGTTCCACCGCCGGTGGTTTTGGGGTGATCTGGTGGGGTCTGAGGAAGGGGCCATATCCCAGGGGCTGTCCCCATCCCGCCCTCGCTCCCCGGAGCAGGCTAAAAATCCAGACTTGGGCACAAATCCCACTTCCAGTTCATGCAAAAAATCCAGATTCGAGCTCAAACCCCTCTTCCAGTCCATCCAGAAACCTCTTCAGACCCTCCAAAGGGAAAAGAATGAGGAACGAGTGTGTCCGGAGGGCTGGGGAGGGGTGTTCTGCCGAGCTTGGTGCACTCTCTGCTGGAAATGTCACCATGGAACGGTCTCTCTGAAGCAGAACTCCTTGGATTTCTCTTGGGAAGCTGATGTTTGGCTCCTGCCTGGATGAGAGCAGAGAAAATGCAGGCTGGGGGCAGAGAGAGGCCGTGGCAAAAGCCCTGGGGGCCCTTCATTCCCAGCTGGGAGGAACGGTGCTGTTATTTTCCAATCTCAGAGTGCAATTAAAGATTTGAGGCTTTATAAGGATATTTTGCATTTTTTTTTTTGTGGCGAGGCCTTCATTGGGCTGGGCTCCCTGCAGAGAGCTCTCCTTCCAGAGGGAAAATAATGTCATTTTTAGCCTGTTTTTAGTGGAAGAAATGTCATTTCTAGCCTTTTTGTAGTGGCAGGAGGGCTTTTGCCTGGGAAATCTTGACCTGCACCATCACTCCGTATCCAACTGCAGGAATTCACCACTCATGGCTGGAATTTCTCCTTTGCTCCTGACACCCTGAAGTTTTCCTGTACGAAGGAAAAAACAAGATAAAAGGACTAAAAGATGACTACAAGGTGTTTGGGGCCAGGCTGGCTGGGGACAGTGGGAGTCATCCCCGCCCTCGGGTGAGATTTAAGATCCTCTCAGCCCAAACCATCCCATAATTCTGCGGATATATTCACTTTTTAGCCCTTTTAGCTGTGGAGGGAAACAGGCCAGGAGGGAATAGTGGCAGGAGCAGGACTTCAGCTCCGTGCCCTTCCAGGGAGTCTCTGGTTACGTAACCCACGGTGCGGAGGAAGAGGAAGAGGAGGAGGAGGAGAAGTCCCAGCACGTCCCTGAGCCCAGAGACTCTCGCCAGGAGAGGAAAACCACGCAGGGGAAAATCCACCCGGCCAAAGTTTCCACCCAGCACCTCCCTCTGCTTCCAGAGGGGTTTTCTCCGTGGCCAGAGGCGGCTCTGTTGAGAAGCCAAGGAGGTCATGGAAAAAAAGAAATCAGTTGATGGCTCCTGGTGCTGGGGAGGAGTCTGTCCCATCCCCGTGGTTCTGCTGCCCTCGGTGATGTCATTTGGGAACGGGATCCACGGGCAGATGTGGCTCACAGGCCCCGGGATCCTGCTGGGATCTTCCCGCTGTGGGAGGCTTCCCAGAGGGTCCAGGGAAGGTGGGTTTGGGGCAGGAAACAGCAAACTGGGCAAGGCTTTTCCTCATGTTCCTGAGACAAATGCGGATCCTTGAGGAAGCAGATCGGCCGGATTCATTGAATATTCATTTCTGCTGCTGCTGGAAAGTGAAATATTGGGGGCTGAGCTCATCCTGCTGAGCTTTACTCTTCGACGAGGCCTTAAAAAGGCTCTAAATGTTCATCTGAGGGGTTAAAATGTTCATCTATAGGGGTTTAAAAGTGTTCATCCATGGGGTTTAAAATGTTTATCCATTGGGGTTATAAATCCTTATCCACGGGGTTATAAATGTTCATATATTTGGGTTAAAATGTTCATCCATGGGAGTTAAAAATCTTTATCCATGGGGTTCAAAATCTTTATCCATGGGGTCATAAATGTTCATCCATTCAGGTTAAAATGTTTATCCACGGGGTTATAAATGTTCATCCATGGGGTTAGAAATCTTTATCCATGGGGTTAAAAATGTTTACCCACAGGGTCATAAATCCTTATCCACCGGGTTATTATTGTCCATCCATTGGGGTTAAAATGTTTATTCGCAGGGTTATAAATGTCCATCCCTGGGGTTATAAATGTGCACCCAGCTGCTCCAATCTGATTAGGGCTGTGATNGGGGGATCGAATTTGTGTATTTAAACCTATCTGGACTAAATTATGGGAGATGGGAGAAGCCAGTCCTCGTTCCAAGCTGCTGTTTGCTGTCTGCTCCAGTTTCAGCCCGGCACTGGATTTAAAAATAACCTCTCCCGGTGCCTTGGGAGCAGCTGCTGCAGGACACCAACAATTCCCGGCTGTGTCTGGGGAAAGCCTTCCCAGAAAGGGCTCCTTGTGTCCTTCGGAGTGGATAAACCTCCTGTTCTCTGCTCGGGCAGGGACCCGCCGTTCGAGCCCATTTGAAACACGCTGTTCCTCCCTAAAGCTTCAGGGCCGAGCTCTTTCCCAGAAACCCCAGAATTCCCATAAACCTCCCTGAACTTCCATTACCCACAGCTGGCTCCCTGGCAGGAAAAGCTGAATATCCCTCTTTCTTTTTTCCCCCTCGCAGCAGGGTTTGCCACACATGACTCACCGGGAGGTTTTCCTTTCTTTTCCTTTGCTTCTCTCCCGTTTATTTTTAACTCGCAATCCCCTGGAAGGACTTTCCGGGCTCGGAGCCGCGGTGGGGGCACGTCGGATGACATCAGGTGGCAGCGCTGAGGTCACCTCCTCAAAAATAACCCGGGATGGGCTCAGGCACTCCCGTTCCCATTGTTTTGGCATCAATCATCCAGGCTCTTCCTCGGGGAAGTGCTCCGAGCCCGGAATGTGTCACGGTGAGCAGAAGCTTGCAGTGACGTGTCGAAATTCGGGCTGGTGCATGTAAATTTTGGAGGTGTGATGGACACGGGGTGGTTCTCAGTGCTTCTCGTGGGTTCCTGGCTGGACTGAGACCGGAAAGGGGCAGGGAAATATCAGTTTTCCCACCAGGAAAAGGGTCTCTGGGTGAAAGCTGAGCCCCAGGAAATGCAGATAATGACTTGATTTTTATTTTTTAAAAAAAGTAAACCAAGAGAGAGACTGAAACAAGGGCCAGGTTGGAGATGGAGAAATAATTTTTAAAATTTGTTTAAAAATTAAATTTAAAATATTTTTTAAATTGCATTTTTATTTGATACAGCTGCTTTTGGTCCGCGTCTTTGCCTTGTTTATTCACCTGAGAACACAGCAAGCTCTTCCCTGCCCTGGCCTGGTTTCTGCCTCCCAAGCTTGGTGAGGATGAGCTGATTAAACCCAACGTGTAAATCCTCTTAGCCAAGCTGGTGAGTAAATTTCCACCTGGATTTTCCCCTTTCCCTCCATGGGAACTGTTCCAGGAGCCAGGACTTTATGGGGTTTCACCCTCTTTTGCTCTGAGTGGGGATGAGAATCAACAAAGAAACCAGGAAATGCAGGTCGGGGGCAGAAACCAGGCCAGGATTTTATCCATTAGGATTTTGAACCCCTTGGAACAGCTTTCCATGGTATGGGCACCCTCCCACCCATTTTGGAGCATCTTCCAGCCAAGATGTTGATGCCAGACCATGTACGACTGAGTCCAAAGATTTTTCCATCCCCTAACGCAGCACTTTAAAGGCTCTTTAGGAAGTTTGTCTTTATTAAGACACCAGGGAAGTTTCAGACACCAAATATCCCGGCACTAAATGCCAAATCTGCCCTTTCATCCCAGAAGGGGAGCTGCCCGTGAAGAAAAGCTTTGCCATCACCCGCCCGGGAGCAGGAACGAGCCAACAGCCGGAGCCTGGCACCAGGAAAAGCCCGGGGGGAGGCTGGAGCTGCTCTGAGGATGCTCGAGATGCGCCCGCGGGGTTGCCATGGGCACGATGCTCCCCCGCGGCCGTTTCCATGGCTACGCAGGGATGCGAGGGATGCGAGGGATGCAGGAGCTGCTGCAACGCCGCTCCCCCTCCCGCGGTGGTGAAACAAACGGCGCTCGGAGCCCGGCGCTGCCGCGCCGCGGACGGGCAGACAAACCACACCAAGTCCAGGCCCGGGTACTAACGGCAGCAGGGGATTGAATGGCTTCTTCCCGAGGATTTTCTGTGTTAGCTCACAAAAAGTCTGTTAAATGGCATAAGGAATTGGTCCTTTGGCCATCCAACCCTTGAGGGGGTTGGCCAAATTCTAAGACATCCATTCCCAAATATTCTTCAAGTTAGAGCCATAACAATCCAGCAAAACACTCTGCAGGTGCGAGGAGTTTACAAAACCATAACTTTGTTTTAGATGGCTTGTGTGGGAAAGACAGAGCTCTCACAAAATGCTTCAGAGAGCTGAAGAAATTCCCTGCGGAAGCTNCATGGGGTTTAAAATGTTTATCCATTGGGGTTATAAATCCTTATCCACGGGGTTATAAATGTTCATATATTTGGGTTAAAATGTTCATCCATGGGAGTTAAAAATCTTTATCCATGGGGTTCAAAATCTTTATCCATGGGGTCATAAATGTTCATCCATTCAGGTTAAAATGTTTATCCACGGGGTTATAAATGTTCATCCATGGGGTTAGAAATCTTTATCCATGGGGTTAAAAATGTTTACCCACAGGGTCATAAATCCTTATCCACCGGGTTATTATTGTCCATCCATTGGGGTTAAAATGTTTATTCGCAGGGTTATAAATGTCCATCCCTGGGGTTATAAATGTGCACCCAGCTGCTCCAATCTGATTAGGGCTGTGATAACCCCGCTCCTGTGCTCGCTGCTATTCCAGGCAGGGACACTCGTAAGCTCCTTAGGGACCCTCCCTTCCCTGATGCCTTCCCAGTGAGGCATTGAGGCCTTGGCACATCACCCGGATGGGACACAGCTCCCTAAAATGTGCCTTTGACCCCTCCCAGGCATTGCCTGGGTGCTAGGAGGTAAAATAACAGCTTTTATTGAAAAGAAAAAAAAAAAAACCATTAAAACACTCATTTGGAAATTCCTCTCTTTTTTAAAAATAAAAACTGGTAACNCTCAAAAATAACCCGGGATGGGCTCAGGCACTCCCGTTCCCATTGTTTTGGCATCAATCATCCAGGCTCTTCCTCGGGGAAGTGCTCCGAGCCCGGAATGTGTCACGGTGAGCAGAAGCTTGCAGTGACGTGTCGAAATTCGGGCTGGTGCATGTAAATTTTGGAGGTGTGATGGACACGGGGTGGTTCTCAGTGCTTCTCGTGGGTTCCTGGCTGGACTGAGACCGGAAAGGGGCAGGGAAATATCAGTTTTCCCACCAGGAAAAGGGTCTCTGGGTGAAAGCTGAGCCCCAGGAAATGCAGATAATGACTTGATTTTTATTTTTTAAAAAAAGTAAACCAAGAGAGAGACTGAAACAAGGGCCAGGTTGGAGATGGAGAAATAATTTTTAAAATTTGTTTAAAAATTAAATTTAAAATATTTTTTAAATTGCATTTTTATTTGATACAGCTGCTTTTGGTCCGCGTCTTTGCCTTGTTTATTCACCTGAGAACACAGCAAGCTCTTCCCTGCCCTGGCCTGGTTTCTGCCTCCCAAGCTTGGTGAGGATGAGCTGATTAAACCCAACGTGTAAATCCTCTTAGCCAAGCTGGTGAGTAAATTTCCACCTGGATTTTCCCCTTTCCCTCCATGGGAACTGTTCCAGGAGCCAGGACTTTATGGGGTTTCACCCTCTTTTGCTCTGAGTGGGGATGAGAATCAACAAAGAAACCAGGAAATGCAGGTCGGGGGCAGAAACCAGGCCAGGATTTTATCCCTTAGGATTTTGAACCCCTTGGAACAGCTTTCCATGGTATGGGCACCCTCCCACCCATTTTGGAGCATCTTCCAGCCAGGATGTTGATGCCAGACCATGTACGACTGAGTCCAAAGATTTTTCCATCCCCTAACGCAGCACTTTAAAGGCTCTTTAGGAAGTTTGTCTTTATTAAGACACCAGGGAAGTTTCAGACACCAAATATCCCGGCACTAAATGCCAAATCTGCCCTTTCATCCCAGAAGGGGAGCTGCCCGTGAAGAAAAGCTTTGCCATCACCCGCCCGGGAGCAGGAACGAGCCAACAGCCGGAGCCTGGCACCAGGAAAAGCCCGGGGGGAGGCTGGAGCTGCTCTGAGGATGCTCGAGATGCGCCCGCGGGGTTGCCATGGGCACGATGCTCCCCCGCGGCCGTTTCCATGGCTACGCAGGGATGCGAGGGATGCGAGGGATGCAGGAGCTGCTGCAACGCCGCTCCCCCTCCCGCGGTGGTGAAACAAACGGCGCTCGGAGCCCGGCGCTGCCGCGCCGCGGACGGGCAGACAAACCACACCAAGTCCAGGCCCGGGTACTAACGGCAGCAGGGGATTGAATGGCTTCTTCCCGAGGATTTTCTGTGTTAGCTCACAAAAAGTCTGTTAAATGGCATAAGGAATTGGTCCTTTGGCCATCCAACCCTTGAGGGGGTTGGCCAAATTCTAAGACATCCATTCCCAAATATTCTTCAAGTTAGAGCCATAACAATCCAGCAAAACACTCTGCAGGTGCGAGGAGTTTACAAAACCATAACTTTGTTTTAGATGGCTTGTGTGGGAAAGACAGAGCTCTCACAAAATGCTTCAGAGAGCTGAAGAAATTCCCTGCGGAAGCTTTTTCGGTATCCATAGGAACCAGCCAGGAGGTTCATCCGCAGGGATAACCAGCTGCAGCTCGGGGGCAGCCGAGATTCCAAGGGGTTTTGTTTGGGGAAAGCGGCTCCCCTGAGGCGTTTCCAGGGCGGATTCGCTGCGGTCCGAGGTTTCACTCACCCTGCACCAACAGCACTGGAAATCCCAGACATTATTCCCGCCTCGGAGCTAGGATGGGAGCGGCTGCCCCGAGAAGTGAAGCTCCGTACGGATGAGGAAGCTGAGCTTTGACAGGGATGAGGAGAAGGAAGTGGTTTGAAATGAGGGGGCTTTTCCCCCAGCTGGAAATATTTGGGATAAAAACAAAGAATAAAAGTAAAATTAAGGAAAAAATAAAGCTGTTTGACAGCGAGCACAGTGTGGGGCTGGGATGTGCCAGAGTGGAGGTGGCAGCACTGACAATTGTCCCACAGGATTTCTCCTCGATTTTATCTCCTCTACTTTTCCAAAGCAGCTCCCAACTCGTGGCCTGCGCGGAGGGTTCCAGGACAATTAAAGTCATGTTCAATCTGTGCAGGGAGCTGGAGTTGCAAGAGAAGGAGCCCACAGGCTCCTCGGGGCTGGGGATTGCCGTGAGCCACCAGGAGGAAAAACCCAGAAGCACCAAGCATGAGCTGCAAAGCGTTTTCATCCCGTGGTGCTTCTAGAGGATGGGGGAGAATGGTTTGGAAATGATGAAAATAAACCTGGCTGGGAGTCCACAGCAGCACAGAGCAAATCCAAGCTCAGGAAGGGCTGTTCTACCCCAGAGCTGGGCACGGAGAACTTCTCCTCTCCCTGCAGTTGTCTCTAAAGGTGATTCTCATTGACACACATGACTGGAACGTGCCCTTTTCCCAGCAGCTCCGGTGATCCTGGCCCCTGGCTTGACTTCCAGTGCCTTTCCCAGCAAGCCTGGAGGGACTCTGGGGACAGAACAACGATCAAAGTACAAAAAATGAGGGAAATTTGTTTTGCATTCACAGCAGTGGGTCGGGGCTGGGAGCATGGAGCCACCCTGGAGGCAAAGCCCCGTCCACAGCCATTAAACAGCAAATAATAATCAGCATTAATCAGAACTAATCAGGATTAATAAAGCCTGGTTTGCTTCTCCCAGGGTGTTTTCTTAGCTGTGCTCATGCCTGGGACCTCCGTGCCTCCAAACTGGTTTTGTGGCATCAATAATCTGGGGAGTTTTCATGTTAAAAAACAGTGGAAAATAGGAGCAAAACCCCTGGGAGTTGGTTTCTCACAAAGCCGAGCTTATTTGGGAGCCTGGGTTAAGGAGTCAGCAGGGAATCAGTCTGTGCCTCAAAAAAAAAAAAGGGAAGTTTGGTGCAATTCAGTCAAGTCCTCAAGGTTAAATGAAATCGAGCTGGGAATTGGGATCTCGTCCCTCCCTCGCCCCTTGCTGGAGCTCTGCTGCACAAACAGCTCTAAAAAGAACATTTTGGGGATGGGGATGACATTTCGAATGACTCTCCACGGCAGCTGCTTTATCTGAGCTTCCCGAGCTGTTTTTAGGGGATGTTGAGGAAAACAGATGGGAGAGGTCACTGATCCTTTTTGTGGAGAAGAAAAGGAGGTCAGTGTTCAACGAGAAATGGGGAGAAAAATCAAGGGAAATGGGATAAGAATGGTGAAGGGGAATGGCATTATAATCCCAGGAATAAGCTGATTCCTGCAAACCTGGCCGGACTTTTCCTGCATTTCTCCTCAGTTCCAGGAATAGAGAAGAACAATTTGTGTCCTGAAATAGGAGGTGGTGGGGGGCAGCACCTGGGCTGAGCAGAGCTCCCAGCCCAGCAGGGAGAGCTGACAGGGTGGCAGCCCTGTGAATTATTGATCATCTATAAATTATAGACACTTCCCGGGGTCAGCAGGGACAGCACGAGGGAGGTAAGGATTCTCAGGGGCTGAATTCCAAGGGTGGGGGTGGGTCCAGAAGGGAAGTGGTTTAATCAACACCCATTCAGTTAAGCCCTTAGAAAGCAAAGAACACAGATCCAGACAAACTGGGATAGGACAAATCTCAAAAACACAGATCCACACAATCTGAGATAGGAAAAATCTCAAAACCACAGATCCACATAATCTGAGATAGGAAAAAGCCCTCAAAAACACAGATCCACACAATCTGAGACAGGAAAAAGCCCTCAAAAACACAGATCCACACAATCTGAGATAGGGAAAAAACCCCACATGTGACAGAGGAGACTCCAAATAATTAAATACATATATATATTTAGGAGCTGGAAACGAGCTACTCTCAGTTTTTAATTTATCAATTTATCAGTATTTATTAATCTATCACTTTATCAATATCAAAATGTACTGAAGAAGAGACAAGGTGCCTTTGTGAGGGTGGCACTGGAGGTTAATCATGAATCCTGACTTGCTCTAGGTGGGGAATCATTACCCAGCTTGTCCTTACTTTTTTATTCTTCTCCCCCCAGTAAATGAAGTGCCCTGTGGTTGGTTTAGGACAATTTTCTGGATTATTCGTGGGTGGTTTACCATGAACTCAAAGATCCTCACATTTTTAATCCATCCACATCCCAGGCAAGAGACAGGGATATTCGGCGGTGATCTATAACAAGCATTTCTTTCGGGATGAATTCCTCTGTTATTGGTTGTTTATCTGTAATTTATTGTGACCCAGCTGCAAGAAATAACTTCAGGAAGATCCAGCTGAATGTGTCCCATTTGTTTGCAAACCCACTGGATCTGATGACCTCAAAAGTATTTTCCAGTCTAAACAACTCTGGGTTTGTGGCTGTGATTGCTTTAATCAGGGCATGAACCCGGTAAATATTATTATTTTTGTGCTATTTATCACTTAAAATGGATAATCCCTCTGCTCTCCTGCACCACCGAATGGGTTTTACAGCCTTGAAAACGC
This sequence comes from Rhipidura dahli, assembly GCA_013399225.1. Classification (NCBI taxonomy): domain Eukaryota; kingdom Metazoa; phylum Chordata; class Aves; order Passeriformes; family Rhipiduridae; genus Rhipidura; species Rhipidura dahli. The sequence continues at coordinate 84,865 of VXAC01004442.1, read as the reverse complement.
GGGGCTGCTGCGGAGAGGGGCTTGTAAAAATAAGGCTAAACCTCTCCTTTTTAATTATCTCCGAATTTTGTGACTTGAGGCCTTTGAAACAGATCCAGCTGGGAGCATCTCATTCCCTGACTGAATCCCAGGTAAGAACATTTCTTTTCCACACACCGCAACGCCCTCTGACCACAAAATATTCCAATTTTACACTGATTTTTGATGCCATACGATGGTTTCCAGATGGGCCGAGGACGCCCCCGGGATGGATGGGGTTCTGGCAGAAATCCCTCGGGATTTCAACTCCCTAAATCCCTTTGGAAAAAGCCTTTCCAATGCTGACCTCTGCAGGCTGAGGAGCTGCTTAAAACCAGCAGGCTGCGGGCAGCAATAACCTAAATAATGCATAAACCAGGTGTTTTCACTCTTGCTGGCTGCGGGCGGGAAAGGCCTTTTAATAATGCAGCAAAATGGGGCATTTGTCTCTCCTGGCTGGCGGAGAGAGAGCGTTTTGGGAAGGGAAATCCTCATTTGGTGGCTCTGTAGGCTCCCGTACGGATTTAGGGAATAATCTGTTGGTTGGGAAAAGCCCTGTGAAACCAGGGGACGAAGGATCTGAACGGAAAGCAGGAATTTCACACCGTAAAACCAAAACCTGGGGGGCAAAGCCCTGCCTGGGCTTCCTTGGGACAGGGAGAAGAGCCCTCTGCCCACCCCAGGGGATGGACCGAGATGACCTTTTAATGTCCCTTCCAACCCCAGAGGTTCCATGGCTGTACCCACAGCAAAGCCCCCCTGCACCTGCAGCTTCAGCCCTGAGCCCCCAGCTCTAATTAAGCTCTAATTAAGCTCTAAATTAACAGCACCCTGAGGCCAGGAGGGCTCCCAGCCCTGCAGTAGGAGGGGGTTTGTGCACTGGTTCTTTAGGGAGTAGAGATGGGGGAAACCGTGGGGCACTGCCAGAGGCTTGGTCCATCCCCAGAACCCCCTTGGTCTTGGAGCCACCTCAGACCTGGCCCCAGAGCCCCCATGGCCGTGTCACCCCTGAAGCCCCCCTTGGCTGTGGCAACCCCTCAGCTCTGGAGCCCCCTCAGCCCCAGAATCCTTTCAGACCCCAAGCTCCCTTGGCCCCAGAGCCCCAGCCCTAAATCCCCGCTCGGCCACAGCAACGCCCTCAGCCCCATAGTTCTGCCCTCACCCCCAGCATTCCCCTCATGCCCGGAGCCCCCAGAACCATTCCCTGTGGATGATGGGAAGACGGAGGGTGCCAACAAAGGAGCTGGCGGCAGTTTTGGCAGGGAAGGTCTTTAATGTGCCCCACAGCGCCCAGGGGTCCCAGGAGTGGGGAACTGTCGTGGGGCAGCGGCAGGAGCCCTTCCCTGTGGGGTGTGAGGGGTTCGCCAGCGGTGGGGGAGAGTCGGGGGAGCCTCCCCTCCCAGCCAGCATCAGCTGGGCTCCAGGAGCCCCCCGAGGAAGAGATGCCGGAGGGATCCCCAGCTCCGGGGTGCCCCACACTCGGGAAGGATGCCAGACCCCAAAGAACACCGAGGAAGAGACGTCAGAGGGATCCAAAGGTCTGAGGGGTGACAGAGGGATCCGGAGCCCTGCAGTGCTTGGGCCCGGGTTTGTGGCCGCTCCTGCGGCACCACATCCGGCACAGCCCTGTCCTAGAGCTTGAGCGCCGTGACACGGGGGATGTGGAAGGGACAGGTCTCCTCTGAGCCCGTAGAGCTGCAAAGGAGAAGAAGAAAGCACGGGGGGGATGGTCGGGGAGGAGCCCATATCCTCCGTCCCCGTGTCCCCCCGTCCCCACCAGCCTCTCACATGAGCCGGTTGCGGATGGGACGGAAGTGTTTGGTGAGTCTGACGGCGAAGATGATGTTGGGGATGAGGAAGAAGGTGCAGCATCCCAGGCTGAACCAGAAGGCATTCTGCAAGGAGAAGCCGTGGGGCTGAGCTGTGCAGGGGGGACAGGGGCAGCCCCCGAGCTCTGGAGGGGCTTGGGGAGCCTTGGTGCTCCCGTGGCTCCTTGCTGGACCCCCATGGAGGGCCGGGATCCCTACCCAGGGGTCAGCAATGCGGTCGCACAGGATGACCCGCCCATTATCCAGGGCCGTAGCAAGCGGCTGGCACGAAGCTACATCCTCCCTCAGCTGGAACAAGGAGTAGGGACAAGGCTTCAGACCACGCCTGGCTCCTGGGGTGCATTCTGCTGCCTCGGCTCGGGGATCCGAGAGGGATCGGTGGGGGCTCCTGCACCCCAAGAATCCCCGCGGGGTGAAGGGGAGCGCTCACCGTCTGCCCGACCCAGTTGAGGTACTGGGTGAAATAGCGCAGCTCCTTCCTGGTGAAGCAGCTGAGTTCCTGGGCAGAGGGAAGGCAGCAATGGAAGGAGAGCCCTGCATTTCCCAGCCGGGCTCCAGCCCTGCTCCAGCCGCCTCCGGGCTAATGTCAGGCTGGGAAATGAGGGCTGCAGGCTCCCGGTGCCCTCTTGCAGCGCCCTGTTCTCACTCTTTCCTTCCGGGTGCAGGGAATTCTGCATCCCCCGATGGCTGATCCAGCCCCGCCTCACCTGCCGGAGGATCTGCTGGGCTTGCACCGGCAGCCGGGCTTCCACCGAAGCCGTGGTGGCCAGTGTCCTCTTCACCCGCTCCTGGGGAAGCACAAGGGAGGGCAGAGCATCCTTAGGGCCCGGAGCAGGGGGAGTGGTGCCCGGGGGGGGTGCAGGGAGCAATGCCAAGCTTCAAATTGGGTCTGGCTGCTGGAGAGCAGGGAAAGAAGGCTGTGCCCTGAGCAGGAAAACACCTTTGCAGGGCGATTTCTGATTTGCGAGAGCAAATCCAATCACTAAAGGAGATAGATTCTCCTGGCTGGCATTGTTCCTGGCTCTCCCACCACCCTTCAACCGGATTTTTCGGCAGATGGGACCCCCGGAGCACCTCATGATTTTTGGGACTGGAAGAGACTCACGAGTACCTTGAGGTGCGGTGCCAAGCGGGAAAGGAACTGGACACTTTCCCCCAGCTTTGCCTGTGTGACAGGGAGGTGAGAAAGGTTCAAAAGCCCCGTTGTCCCCTTCACGGGGACACCGCCGGGCAGTGCCAGCGGCCACCAGCCCGGCACGGACTCACCACCAAAGCCTCCTGCGACTGCACCGTGGAGTTCTGCATCTGCCACAGGGCCCGCGCCTCTGCTGAGAGCCGCCCGGCCACCGTGCTGTTCCTCTGCGGGGGGACAGCGGGGTGAGGGCGTCCCCGCGGGCACCGAGGGATCCCCCGCCGCCCACCCTGCTGCTCACCTGCATTTTCTGCAGCCCTTCAAGGTTCCTCGCCAAGCCGGGCAGGCTGGTCTGCACCACGGGGTTTTTCATCTGCGGGAAAACCGAGCTGGGGGCTGCCCAAAATCCAACCCTGGCAGGTGGCCCCGGTGCGGAACACATCCTGCAGTGGGGTCCAGCTCGCCGCGAGCACCCCTCACCTCCTCCTGGAAGCGCCCGTAGTCCACCTCGTCCACTCCGCTGCGGGCGAAGGTCTCCAGGTCCTGCCTGCCCTCGCTGCGGAGAAGCCGGACGTCCCCCAGGTTCGCCGTGAAGTCGCCCAGGCGTTTTTGGAAATCAGCCGTGTACTGTGAGGGTCAGAGCAGGGATTCTGCAGTGCTGCCAGTAACCCCAGCAAAGCTCCTGCGTCGCCCTGCCGCTAGCAGGAGCTCTGGTTGGAGGCAGCCCTCACCTTGGGGGTTTTTAGATGCTCGTCCAGGTCGTAGGACCTGTCGAGCTGCAGCACCTCCCAGAGCCCCGCGCCGCTCTTGCACTCCCTGAAAGGCAGAGAGACATCCGCAGAGTGATCCCAAATTGACCCCCGCTGCACGGGGGGCTCCTGCGGCACTCACCGGTAGGCGGAGCTGAGGTTGGAGTCCCTCCTGAGGTTGAGCTGGCGGGTGAGGTTCATGGACGGAGGGAGATTCCCGGGGGTGTCAATGAACTGGGCCAAACAGGAGGAGAAACAGGGTCGGGGTAAGGCCCAGGTGTTCCCAGCAGTGATTCTGGGGCTGCTCTGCCCTTGCAGGTGCATCCTGGGGTGGCTCATCCCAGCCTGAGCTAATTCTGCCTTTATTTGTCTGTTCCCTGCTGCAGATCCTCACTGGGTGTGTTTGGAGGGACAGCCCTGTGCTGGGACCCGCCTGTGTGTGGCACTGCCTCGGGAAGAGTCCTGATCCCATTCCCGTTCCCCCAATCCCTCTCTCACCCCCATCACACTGCACTGCCAGCCCCAAGCATTCCAGGGATCCCCAGGGACCAGGGAGCAGAAATCCCACAGGAAGTGAATTAACAGCACAAGGGCAATTCCCAGCTGATGATGCAAATCCAAGGAGCTAATCCTAAACTTAATCTTCTGGTCTAGGATGGGGCTTTTCCGGGCGGGTTTAGGGAGAGGACACAGGGCCTCTGGAGGCATTTTGATGCACCCAAACAGAGGTTTACGGGGCGATGGGTGGATGTGTGGCCACTCACCTTATAAATCTCCTGGTTGACCCAATTCCTGCAAACCAGCGTCTGGATGTTGCCCCCAACCAGGAAGGTGGCGAAAACCAGGAGGATGAGGAGCCAGGAGAACAGGAAAGCGAGGCCCACGCCGCTGAAAGAGGGAGAGGAGGCGCTGTCGGTAGCTTTGCAGAGCCGAGCGGGCAGGAAGGGACCTGCCCGCCCAGCTGCAGCCCCGCGGCTCCTTCCCGAGCCCGGGCACGCCGGGCTGGGCAGGGCCCTGGGAGCGGGGTGTGCCGGGCAGCGGGACCGGGACTCGGGAGCTGCCAACTCCCAGGGAGGAGCAGCTTCTCCCAAACCTGCCGGCACAGGCGGTGGCTTCAAAAGCTTTTCCGCTGGGACGGCTCCCAGTCCCTCCCTTGGCTTTACCCTTCTGTNGGGGGGGGGTGAGATGGAATGGCCCCCCAACACCCAGAGAGACGCTTACACCAGGAGAAACTTGGCGCCAGCTTCTCCTCGGCACTCGTAGTCGCTGGGGTCCTCCCGCTTGGAAAGCCCGTACGCCCCCAGGGCCATCCCCGTCACGTTGCAGGCGAGGATGAGGAGGATGATGGAGCACAGCACCGTGCCCGCGATCCACCTGGAGGGAAGAGCAGCAGGGCACGGCCTCGAGATGCGGGGCTGAGGCACCCGGGGCTCGGCGCCCTTGTCTGCTGCACCCCCTGCAGCCCGTCCTGCTCCCAGGGTCACCTGTACCGCTCGAAGCGCTCCGCCTCCCGGAGGTACGGCTGGCTCCGGTCCTCCGCCTTCAGCAGGGCCTCGCTCGCGGGCCGGGTGTAGTCGGGGAGGGGGAAGCTGTCGGCGATGGACTGCACCTTCTCCGCCGTGCGGGCCAAATCGTCCCGCAGATCTGCGGGGCCAAGGCTGAGCTGGAGGGGTGGATGGTGCCTTCATCCCCCCCTATGTCCCCAAACTGGGATTCGCCCCGTGGAGGACGTCCCTTCTCGCCGTAGCAGCCCCACTCACCCTGGATGACCTGCGCCATCCTCTCCACGGCCAGCTCCGGGATGGAGTTGAAGGTGCCATTGCCCTGCGAGGAAAGAGGAGGTGCTGAGCAGCTCAGCCGAAGCTGCCTGCGGGGGCTGGACCCCGCCGCCCCCGCTTCACCCCGACCCCCCAACCTGGCGAATCATCTCCTCAAAGTCACTTCGGGGCAGGCCGGCCATTGCCTTCAATACCTTCTCCACCGACGGCACCTAGGAGTGGAAGAAGGAGCCCGTGAGCCCCGGGCAGCCGGATGGGGAGGCGGCGGTGGGGGACCAGCGCCCTGTCCCCACCTTGCCGTAGTCGGCGCCCAGTTCCAGGCTCTGTGCCCTGCCCAGGACGCTGGCGCAGGAGGTGCAGCGCGGGTCGTCCAGGAGCGCGACCACGCGGCGCCTTCGTTCCCGCAGCGCCGGCTCCAGCTCGGCCCNTTCGGCCCCGGCGCCGGCCCCGGTCCCGTCCCCGGTCCCGGGGATAGCCGCGCTCCGGCCGTACCTCCGGCCCTGTCCTGCAGGTCCGCCAGCGCCGCGTAGGTCATGGCCTTGAGCTGCGCGTGGATGGAGAGCCCCACGCTCCGGCTGAGCCCTGCAAGGCACCGACGCCCCGTCAGCACCTCGTTCATCCCCGAGACAAACTCGGGGTGCTGCCCGGCGCGGCGCTTACCAGCCAGGTCGGAGATTATCTGCTTTCGGGGCACCTCGAACTTGTCCACCACCATCTGCACCCCCTGCCAGGAAAGAGGAGCCGGTCAGCCGGGGGTAGCAGCCACCGAGAGGGGAGGGAGCCCCACGCTGCCATTCAAAATACGTTTCTAATGCAGCCACGTCACGTCCTCTTGCCTGCCAAACTATCCCCTGAGGGAAACGCGGCCGTCCCTGAGCAGCGCCCCATGCCAGGGGCGAGGCCGCTCGGGGACCCACCTGGGGGACATTGGCAAGGTGCTGTCTCAGCGTGCGCAGGGTGGAGGGCACGGCCCCCAGCCCCGGCTCCATCTGCCCCTTCACCCGCTGGCTGGTGACGAAGGCGCAGGTGACGCTGATCCTGCCGGGGATGAGGAGGCGGTGACGGGGCTGCCCGGCACAACCTCTCCGTTCCGTAGGACACGGTTGCCCCCACCCAGTGCGAGTTTTGGGGTGATTTGGAGGACTCACAGGATGATGAGGGAAGTGAAGGACAGGCAGGCCAGCAGGCAGCGGCGGCGGCAGCCCAGGGAGCGCCGGTGGGCGCGGAGGCGGCCCCCGCACCGCCGTCGGCTCCGGCAGTAGCAGAAGCACATCCCGACCACCGGCACGGCCACGGTGAAGAGCAGAGCCACCGCAGCACAGATGACATAGCCCAGCTCGTACTGCACCACCTGCGCCACGGCAGAGCCTCGTCGGCACCTCTGCACCGAGCTCGGGGTGCTCCGTGTGCTGCTCCCGTGTCAGGCGGATAACATCCCCACGGCATCCCCCGCCCCATGTCCCGGCTCACCTGCGACGTCCGCACCGAGGTGGGGTCATTCAGGGCTGTCCTGAGCAGCTCTGCAAAAAAAAAACCCCAACAATGGCACTGGTCCCAGCCGATGCACGCCAAGCCTTCCCGGGGCAGCGGCACCGGGACAGAGGCAGAATCCTGTTCCTGAGCCCCTCGGGACCCCTGGAGCACTCCGGGCGCGGGGATTGCAGCCAAAACACCCCCCGAGGTCACGGCTCCTGCAGTAGCGCGCTCGCGGCTCCCCGGCTCGGGGCCCACCTGTGGGCAGCGGGTTCTGCTGGATGAGGTCCAGGCAGCGCCGGACGAGGCCATAGAGGGGATCGAGCGAGCTGGGCACGCGGTGCAGCGCGGGCACGCGGATCTCGGCGTGCCTGTCGGTGAAGCGGAGGACGCCGCCGGGGCTGGCAGGGTGGCACTGCTGGGTGGCAGCGGGGTGCAGCAGTGCCCAAGCCAGCAGCAGCCCGGCCGCCCGCATGGCTCCGGCGGTGGCGAGGAGAGAGCCGGGGGCTCTGTCAGCCTGCGAGCGGGCGGAGGGGCATTCTCGGCGCTGGACGGCTCGCTCCGGCTGGGCTCCTGCTCCGGGAAACCTGCCTGACGGGTCAGCCGCCGCGCAAAGCCAGACGCTGCCGTGGCTTGTTCCCCCCACGGGCTCCCCGGGGCGGCTGGGCTTGGCGGGGCTGCGTGGAGGCGTCTCCCAAACCATCCCAGGCCTGTTTCGCAAGCCCCGGCATCCCTGAGTCACCGCCGCGGGGTCGCCGCTGTCAAGGCCTTTCGCAAAAGCCATGGCAAAGCCTCCTCGGGGTTTTGGGGAGGGGGACGGAGGGTGGTGAAGCCCCTGGCCCTGGTCTGGAGTGTGCTCGCCCCCTCCACCCCCACCGCGGAAGGAGGAATCTGGGATCTGGGACATCACTTGGGGGGTGGGAAAGCCCTTGTGGGGGGATCCTCATGTGCAGATGGGGCACCTGTGGGGCAGAATCACCCTGTGGAAAAGCATCCCGAGATCTGGGGTAGCAACAAGAAGGGAAAATAAGGAGGAACACATGGAGGGGGACAGCGAGCCCCAGATGGCGATGCCCACTCGCCGGCCGGCTGTGAGATGAGTTTTCCAGGCTCAGCCAGCGCCTGTCTCACACCCCGAGGCGGCCGCGGCTCCTTCCCAGGGCAGGATCCTACTCCCCGGCATGGGTCGAGCGCTAATTACAGGCTGGGCTGGAAGCGCAGGAGGTTCAACCTGATCTCTTGGTGCGGGGGGAGAAGCCCCGCTGTGCCCAGACGGCCGCGGGGCATCCCGAGAGCAGCGACCCTGTTCGGCCGGGCGGGTCCGACCGGCCCTTCCCCACCGCCGGCTGCCCACGCCCCCGTCTCCCCGGCGTTGATGCTAATGCCTGTGGTTCCCCTCCCTCTGGAAAAGGGGCTTTCCGCCCAGCTGGAGGTGCCGGCAGCTTTTTTCCAGGCTGGTCCCCACCACCCGCTTGGGAACGGGATGGTGAGGACAGGGAAATCCTGCCCTGGTTTGGCTTGTCCCATCCTGGGACAAAATTGCGAGGGCCAGGAAAGCCTGGGATTTTTAGCACGGCTCGTTCAGCTGCGGATGTGTCTGCGCGCGGCAAGGGAGCCCCGGCTGCCCACACCGGTGCTGGGGCAGTGGTGGACGATTTCCCACCGTGATTTCCCATTCTCACGAAGATTTCCCAACCCCAGCTTTGATTTCGCATTCCCATGATGATTTCCCAATCCCAACTTCCATTTCCTATTCCCACGAGGATTTCCCATCCCCACCATGATTTCTCATTCCCGTGATAATTTCCCATCCCACCACGACTTCCATGTCCACAATGATTTCCCACCCCCCCCCAGCTTTCCCATCTCCATGGCAATTTCCCACACCCGTGATGTTTGGCAGGGCCAACAATCTTCCATCCCAACAGTGACATTTTTGAGGGTGGAGGTGATTTTCATGTCCAAGGGTAAGAGAGGGAGCATCAGCGGCGACCCTGCCGAATGTGTGTGTTACCCCGCCCTACCCCAGTAGTGCGAGGTGATGATTTTGGGGTACTTTTGGGTTGGTTTTGTCCTCCCTCCTCCTGCCCCTAGGGATGCTGATACCGGAGCAGTGATGCTGGTTCTGGTATTGGGGCAGTGATACTGGTACTGGGGTGGTGATACTGGTACTGGAGCAGCGACACTGGAGTGCTGATGCTGGTTCAGTACTGGGGCAGTAATGCTGGTTTCGGTCCTGGTGCGGTGACGCCGGTACCAGCGTGGTGGCGCTGCTTCAGTCCCAGGGCAGTGACGTTGCTTCTGGAGAGGTGCCGCCGGTCGGTGCCGGTGCTCTGGCTCGGTCCGGTGCCGGTGCCGCCGGTCTGGTGCCGGTGCTCTGGCTCGGTGCCGGTGCTCTGGCTGGGTCCGGTTCGGTGCCGCCGGTTCGGTGCCGGTGCTCTGGTTCGGTCCGGGTGGGTGCCGCCGGTTCGGTGCCGGTGCTCTGGCTCGGTCCGGTGCCGGTGCCGCCGGTTCGATGCCGGTGCTCTGGCTCGGTGCCGATGCTCTGGCTCGGTCCGGTTCGGTGCCGCCGGTTCGGTGCCGGTGCTCTGGCTCGGTCCGGGTCGGTGCCGCTCCGGGGCTGCTGTACCACTCGTTACCGTTAGGAGGCGCCATCGCTCCAAGGCACCACAAGGGAGCGTGGCCTCGCCGTTAGAGGGCGTGGCTTCGTTGGGGGCGTGGCTTCGCTCGGCTCCGCCGGCCTGTCGGTGTGGCGGAAGTGACGTCACGCGCGGGCGCGGCGCCATCGCCATCATGGCGGGCAGAGGGGCATCGCGCGTCCCGGAGCGGTGAGTGCGGCCCCGAGCGCGGCCCCGCCTCCCCTGCCCCACCTTCTCCCGCCCGGGGGCTCCCGGACGCTGCCCCGGACTCCGCGCCGGCGGGAGGGGCCCGGAACCGGCCCGGGCCCTGGCAGCGGCGGCGCCGCGTGGCACCGTCACATGAGTGTCGTGGGGTGGGGGCGAGGGTCCCTGAGCTTGCAGGGTGTGAGGGTCCCTGGGCTTGCAGGGTGTGAGGATCTCTGGGGCTTGCAGGGTGTGAGGCTCCTTGGGCTTGCAGGGTGTGAGGCTCTCTGGGGCTGCAGGGTGTGAGGCTCCCTGGGCCTGCAGGGTGTGAGGATCTCTGGGGCTGGGAGGACTTGAAGATGTCTGGCCAGGGTGGGAGCTCAGAGTCCCTAAACCAGGGGGGATTTGGGAGTCCCAGGCCCGGTGGAGGTTTGAGGGTCCCCAGACCAGGGCCGTGGTTCCCAGGCCAGGGTAAGTTTGAAGGCCGTGGCCTGGGGGGAATTTGAGGGTTCCTGGGCTGGAGAGAGTTTGAGGGTTCCCAGGACAGGGCGTTTGAAGTACCCTGGGTCGGGGGTGGCAGGAGGGTCCCCGGTCATGGGGGATTGTGAGGGTCTCTTGCCTGAGCGGGGTTGAGGGTCCTCGGGCCCAGAGGGAATTTGTGATTCCCGGGTCTGCGGGTGCTCAGGGGGCCTGGGCCGGGGGTCTCTGCCCTGGTTTAACACCTTCACGGGTTCAGGTGGACTGACTACACCCCGCTGGGCCGGAGGATGCCAGGCACGCGCTTCGTCGCCTTCAAGGTGCCCCTGAAGAAGGTGAGTGAGACCGGGGTCCTGGGCTGGTTTGGGCTGGATAAACTGTGGGAAAGCAGCACTTTGTGGGCATTCCTTGAGTGAATTCCCGAGGAGCTCAGTGTCAGAGTCAGATTTTGGGAGTGGGGGCTGTGAAGGGTCAGGCTCTGCTGGCAGGGAACAGGGACAGGAGGAGAGGGAACGGCCTCAGGCTGGGCCAGGGGAGGCTCAGCTTGAACATCAGCAGGAATTTCCCCATGGAAAGGGTGCTCAGGCCTTGGAGCTGCCCAGGGAGGTTTGGAGTGCCCATCCCTGGAGGTGCCCAAGGAAAGCCTGGAAGTGGCACTCAGGGCTCTGTGCTGGGGACATGGGGGGGATGGGGCCCAGCTGGGACTCGGTGGTGCTGAAGGGCTTTTCCAGCCTCTGTGGCTCTCTGATTCCATGAGTGTGAGCTGCAGTCCTGGTGTACAGCTCCCCCTGAACCCCCTGTGCCTGGCTGTGTTTGTCACTGGCAGCTTTGGCCTCAGTTCAAGCTGTCACTCACCCCTGGGAACCCTTGGCTGAGCAGCCCCAGAGCTCTGAGGGCCTGAGCACGTCCCTGGCCATGGAACTGGATGAGCTTTCAGGTTCCTTCCAGCCCAAACCATGCCATGGTTCAGTGACCACACTCCTGGTCCACACACCTCTGCTTCAGCCTTTGCTCCTTGCCTGAGTCCTCCCCACTGATCTCCAGGACATCCCAGAGCAGGAGCCTCTTCCCACCTCTCACACCAAATCCGAATTTTAATAACTGCTGTAAAACATCCTTTCCTGCAGAGTTTTGACCGGAACCTTCTGCCAGAAGAGAGGTTTTCCCCTCACGACCTCCTCAGGAAGATCAAGGAGCGGAAGGAGGAGCTGGGGCTGATCATCGACCTGACGTACACCACGCGCTACTATGGGCCCGAGGTGGGTGCTGAGAAACCTCCAGGAAAACAGCTTGGGAGAGTGTGAGGGCAGGGGATGAGGTGAAGCCTGGCAGCCCAGCAGGGTGTTTCTGATCAGGTCTCCAACCCCCAGATCCTCTTTGTATCACCCCAAGTTTGGGGGTGCCGTTCAGCTGGGCTTTGTGGGCTCTCCTGGGTGAGGAGCTGATTGCAGATGGCTTTGGCTGGGTGGATAACTGTGGAAAAGGTGTTCCAGGCTTGGTGTGTGCTTCCTCCTCTCCAGGGAGAAAAATCAGCAAAGGCAGGAGAAATAACCTGGAATATTTGCACTCTGCCAGGGGAGCGAAGCAGAAGTTTTCTTACCTAAAATTGTGTAGCTACTTTTTTGGGCTGGGTGGAAAAACTCATTCTCTTCTGCTTTATTGCCTGGGATTCCCTGATTAGTCAGAATCCCTGTGCCTTGTCTGGATGTGACTGAGCCCCTTCCCTGCAGGAGCTCCCGCCCACGCTCCGCTACAGGAAGATCCTGACCATGGGCCACGAGATCCCGAACCGAAGGACCATCCTGCGCTTCAAGTACATAGTGAAGAGGTTCCTGATGGACAACAAAGACAACGGTGAGTGTGCCCTGCCCTGCCCTGCCCCTGCTGGATGCTGAGCTTTTGATGGGACACCCTTCCTTTGGGACCAGGGTGGAAGGGCAGAGGAGGCTGCTGTCCTGCTAAAGTTCTTTATTCCAGGGTCTCATAGTTTTCCAAAGGGGGTCCATGATAAGGCCAAGCAGCAGCAGGCAGAGAACAGCTTCTCCTTCTAATTGCAGTCAATTAATTAATCTTTTTTACGGAAGTGTGGATTATATTTGTTAATCCACCAATTAACGCACGATCCTAGTTTTTCTTTTCTTAACCTCTCCTGGTCTAATTCTAACAGTCACAGGCATTACACAAGTAATGCACAGGCATTACACAGATTTTGTGTAATATGTATTTGTATATATATTTATGATATATATATTAGTTTATATCAGCTCTTATTGTTTATGTGAACACTCTACCTAAAAATGGGAACACTATAGTTGTATCTATATTTTGTCTAAAGTAAAGAAATTCTTTTCTTACTGTGCTGCAGTCAGAACTGTGTTTAAGGTCGCTGCTGCAGGTTTTCAATGTTTAAAGCACTCAGCATCTATTTCTACTAAAAGTTAAAAATCTATTTCTATTTCACTTTGGTGGGACTTCATGTATCTCAGCTTATCCAAAGGTTTTAATTCAGCCCCTGTGCTTTGGCTTTCCCCTGAGCCTGAGTCCAGAGGGGCTTCCACTCTGACACTGGGATGGGCCAGGGGGAATTCCTTCTCCTGGCGTGGGAATGTCAAGGGAATGGGTTGGGTTTTTCCTGGTGAAGGAATCCACCTTGGCTCTGGTAATCCNCTTCTTTCTTCTTCTTCCTTCTTTTTTTCTTTACAAATCTGAATGTTTTGTCATTGGGTCAAAAATCCCACAATGCAGGTCAGAAATTAATAGTTACTGGTTTATAAGTAAAAACATATTACTTGGCAATTCTGAGTTGGATAAATGAGGCTTTAAGTGGCCTTGGAAGTGAGAACTCAAGGGCCATTTTTGCCATTTTCCAGAGGCACATCCCGTGCAGGAATGCCATAAATAAGAATATAATAAACATCTGCTTAGAAGAAAAATCCTGTAGCTCCTGCCTTTTGCTCCCAACTCTGAGTAACAGAACTCATAAATCAGAAACAAAACGAATAAGAGACTTTTTAACACTTTCCCACCCAGAGCATTGCAGGATTCTGTGATGAGTCGAGCCTTAATTGAGTTTGAGATGTGGGATTGTGCAGATGAGCTGCCAGAGTTAACGAGTTAATGAGCTGAGCCAGTGGTGCTAATTGGACATAAACACGAGGTGTGTGGTTATTTCTGGCTGTTGTGGTGGGGTCACTGCTGGGGGGTTGATGCAGACGGGGAGGTTTTTGGGGAAATCAGCTGAGTATCACCCATGTGTGTTCCAGATAAACTCATCGGGGTGCACTGCACACATGGCTTGAACAGAACTGGCTACTTGGTCTGCAGGTGAGTCGCCCTCGCTCAGTGGGGTCAAGTGGTGGCACTTCCAGGAGGAAACAGAGTCAGGTGATTGGTGCAATCCCAGACTTGAGAGGCTTTCCAGCTTTTGTCGGGGTTGTTTTTCATCCCCAAGCTCAGCAGCCCCAATGCTGATACTCCATTCTGATGTGTAAATAAAAGCTTTGAAACTCCCGAGTTCTTTTTCTCTGTCTGAGTCATCACCAACCCGCCACTGTTTTTGTAATTAATTGTGTAATTAGAGCTTTCCTGCTGCTCTCTGCAGGTACCTGATCGATGTTGAGGGCATGGAGCCAAACGCTGCAATAGAGTGTGAGTATCCTGCTGGGGTGGGGAATGTTCCCTGGGGTTTCAGGTGCTCAGGAGGTTTAGGGTAGCTCCAGGGAGGGAGCTGTGTTTGGGTGAAGGGGTTACAACCCTTCTGAAGGGCTTTAGCTGCTCAGCAGCCCCAAGAGTGCCTTGTGTTGGTGTAACTCAGAGCTGTCTCTGATACCTTGAGAGGCCTCCTGGAAACAGAGACTGGACAGGAATAAAGGGAATAAAGGTAGGATTTTATTCGAAAGGCCTTCAAAGATACCCCTGGGGAGCCAGAGGCTGCTGCCCACATGGGCCCCAAGATGGACCCTGAGAGGCCATGAGTTCTTCCCACTTTTCTGGGTTTGGTTCATTTGCATTTCAGGGTTAATGCTCCCTCCATGAAAGCTTCAGGTTAATGATGGGATTTGCCCTCAGCTTGCCCCCCTCTGCCAGGGGTTTGGTTTGTACTTTTTGGGCCCAGTTTGGGCTGGGTGTCCTTGGAGAGCAGCCCCGGAGAGGCTTTGTTGTGTGTGCCCAGCACAGAGAGCAGCACTGACCAGGGAACAGGCAACTCCAGAGTTACACAGCAGGCAGGGCAGGGGGTGGAAACCACAAAAGCTCCAACCTGAGGTGTCATCTCTCCCCAGTGTTTAACAAGTCTCGGGGACATCCCATAGAGAGAGCCAACTACATCCAGGATCTTCAGAGGAGAGGCCTGAGAAAGTGAGTCTGGGAGTGAGGGGTGTTCCAGGGAGAGCTGCTGGAGAGGAGCAGCCCAAGAATCTCGGAGTGGCTCCAGGAGGGGATGGGGGGAGCTGGGGGAACAGCCAGGGAGTGCCAGGGCAAGGGGAAATGGCTCAGAACTCCCAGAGGGCAGGGTTATGTGGGATATTGGGAAGGAATTCCTCCCTGAGGAATGGTGAATTCCTGAGGAATTCTGCCCTGAGGGTGGTGAGGGGCTGGATGAAATCCCCAGAAATTCTGTGGCTGCTCCATCCCTGGGAGTGTCCAAGGTCAGGCTGGAGCAGCTGGGACAGTGGGAGGTGTCCCTGCTGTGGCAGGGATGGGGCTGGGTGGGATTTAAGGTCCCTTCCAACCCAGACCATTCTGGGATTGCAACTGGATAAAGACCCCTGGGCCCGTGGCCCTTTTCTGGGTGAGCAGGGATGGGAAGGGCAGGGATTGAGTGTGGAAGAGCTGATGTGACCCCTCAGTGCATGAAAAACTCACCTTTTCCAGTGAAAACATCTGGAATTCTCTTTAAAATTCTCTTCAAAAGCAGCTGTGAACTGAAGAACATGGACTCGGACCTCTTCAGGAAAAAAGGCAGTGCCACAGCAAAGCCCCAGAAGCAACTGGTCAAACAGCACCCCCAGCCTCGCTCGGGCCAGCCCCCCCTGGCAGTGCCAAGGTAGGTGTTTGCCCCTTACCCTGGATGTGCCCTGAGCTGAGCAGGGTCACGGAGCTCCCTTTGGAATCGCTGCAGCTCCCCCCGTGCTGGATGAAAAAAAACCTCCCCCAAAGTTTTTGGGAGCCAAAACGGCAGCAGTGAAGTTCTTGTGTCTGGGAGAGACATTCCCATGCCCGTAGGGGTGGGGTGACATCGCTGCCAGGGTGGGGGCTGGGCCCCAGCAGGGCGGGAATTTTCCAGCTGGGAATATTCAGCGACTAAAAGATCTTGAGTGGGCAAGCGAGGGAGCTCCTTCCTGAGGTGGGGACTCTCCCTCTGTTCTGGGCCTCTCCTGGAACAGGGAGTGCAGGAGAGGAGCTTCCCCCGGCTGGGAGATGCCCTCTGGCAGCTCTCAAACCCCCTCCAGGACACCTGTGGGAGCCAGTGCCAGCTTCTGGTGCAGCAGCAGCTCCTCCACTCCTCCCTCAGGGCGTGGAAAACACTTCCTGATGGAAACTTCCCTTGCTGCCAGCAGTGGGGGGTAAACCTGCACTCGCGGTGTTCTCCCTGCAGTCCCACCCTTCAGGCTGCAGGGGAAGGCTCTGGGTGCACCCAGAGGGGCTGAGGCTGTTCACAGCCAGCCCTTTTTGGGTGCTGACTACTGAATTTCCTTGCAGGAGCCCTGGCAGCACCAAGAAGAAGCAGCATCCTGGCCCCAAGGCTCAGGCACAGCCCCAGGAGCTGGGACACAGGCACGGGGCCCTGGAGCAGAGGCAATTGGAGAAGCTGGAGCAGAAGAAGCAGAAGAAGCTGGAGCAGAGGCAGTTGGAGAAGCTGGAGCAGAAGCAGCTAGAGCAAAAACAGCAGAGGCAGCTGGAGAAGCTGGAGCAGAAGCAGCTAGAGCAAAAGCAGCAGAGGCAGCTGGAGAAGCTGGAGCAGAGGCAATTGGAGAAGCTGGAGAAAAAGCATCAGAAGAAGCTGGAGCAGAGGCAGCAGAAGAAGCTGGAGAAGCTGGAACAGAGGCAATTGGAGCAGCCAGAGCAGAGGCAGCTGGAGCAGAGGCAGCAGAAGAGGCTGGAGCAGAGGCAGCTGGAGAAGCTGAAGCAAAAGCATCAGAAGAAGCTGGAGCAGAAGCAGCAGAGGCAGCTGGAGAAGCTGGAACAGAGGCAGCTGGAGCAGAAGCAATTGGAGCAACCAGAGCAGAGGCAGCTGGAGAAGCTGGAGCACAGACAGCAGAAGAAGCTGGAGCAGAGACAATTGGAGCAGTCAGAGCAGAGGCAGCCGTGCAGTTTGGCCCCGAGGAACTGTTGTGTTTCCCCACCCGCCAGGAAGAAGCACAGGGGACAGTTCCCCCCGCAGAGCCCCCAGCCCTGCCTGCCGCAGGAGCCCGGAGCTGCCAGGAAACGGCGGCACCGGCACAGGAAACACGAACTGACGGAGCCAGGAGCATCCTGACAGCACCGGGAACAGGTTCCTCAGGAAAAACCCTCCCAGGGCTGCCAGGAGCAGCCGTGGCTCAGTCAGGAACTGCCAGCCCATGTGTGGGGCAGCTTAACAGGGCTATTTTTTTAATCTTCTGGATTTTTCTTGCTCCCCTGCCAGTGTTTTTGCAAGGAATTTTTTAATCTGATGCTGTGCCAAGTCGGATCCGTGAGGGATGCGGGGAATCAAAACAAACACAGACTCCACCAGAGCTGGAGAAGAAACGTCCTCAGGCATCCCTATAACGTTTAACAAAACGGGCTTTTGTTGATTTCCTCAGCACATAACGAGCAATAGGATTTGGCCTGAAAACACGAGATTCTTTTTTCTCCTTTTTACCCACTTTTGCTGAAGTAAATTTCCACAGTGTGCAAACTCGAGCCTGTGTGTGGAGCAGTCATTTCCCGCTGGACACAGGGCTGAGGGGCCCGGCAGCAGGCGCGCTACGGCTCCGAGCCGGGCGCGGGGGGCTCGGGTGGGTCCGGCCCCGTTTTGGGGTGAGAACGGCAGGTTCGGGCTGCGGCGGAGCGGGGGTGCGGCCCCTTTAAGGTGTGGCGTCATGGCGCACGACACTCCGCTGGGGGAAGGAAGCCGCCGCGCGGCCGGGCGGAAGTGGGCGGTTGGGTGGTACATACCCGGATGTCAAGTCGGCTTCTGATTGGCTGCTGGGAGCGGGGCGGGGCGGTGCCACGGCGGCTGGGGAAGAACCTGGAAGTGCTGAGGAGAAGCGGCGGCAGTGCGCTCCAGGTCAGGGATGGGCCGGGGTTGAGGAGGCCCCTCCGGGACAGCGGGTCCCGTCCTCTGCCGGGGGGGTCCCTCTGGGCATGGGGGCGGCTTGAGGGGCCGGGGCCGCGGTGCTGGGGCGTCCCGACCTCTCCTGAGAGACCGCGCCGGGAGGGCGCCGGTTGAGGGGGGCGGGCGGTCTCGCGTCGAAGTCTGGTCGGGGGGGTCTGGAATCTTCCCTTTGTGAAGGCGGACTCGCTCAGGAGTGCTCCGCCTGTGAGATATGTACCTTAGGAAGGAGAATCCCATCGCGGGGGTGGCTGTAGGGCTGTTTGGGTGTGACGGTCAGTACTGGGGGGCTTCCCTGCTCTCCCTTGCAGGGCAAGGGCGGGGGGGCTCGTGGAGCGCTGTCATTTTGGGGAGGGGTCACTCTCCCTGTGAGGGTCTGGAGT
>VXAC01004442.1:46684-66870 GCA_013399225.1 Rhipidura dahli | reverse complement strand
CTGCAGCTTGGCGGGGGATGGGGGGTGATATGGGCGCTTTATTTTGAGGGGTGCTCTGGGAATTGGAGGGGGGCTCGGGGGAGTCCGGGGTGCCAGCGGTGTCTGCTGTCCCGGGGGGAAAGACTCGGGGGCTTGGCAGGGGACTGTTCTGAGCGAGAGATGCAGAGCTGTGGCTTGGGGAGCAGCTGAACCCGGAACACCCCAAAGCAGAGCTGGGGAAGCTGGAGCCCCCCCGAGCTGGGGCTGTGGCCAGGGGAAGCTGGAGCCCCCCCGAGCTGGGGCTGTGGCCCAGGAGCCTCTGGCAGGGCTGAGTCCCAGAGGACAAGAGGCTCCTGCGGGGTGTGGGCTGGGAAATGCAGCTCTGCCTGCCCTCAAAAAGGGGCTTCTGCCCCGGGGTGACCCCCAGGGGGGCTCCCCTCCTGTCCCAGGGCCCGCAGGGACCTTCCCGTCCCTCAGGAAGGTGCCTCAGCAGTTTCTGACGAGCTGTGCTGCATATGGCAGTGGAGGTGCTCTGGACTCAGCCCCGCAGTTTCACAGGGAGTTTAACCCTTACCTTGGGCCAGGGTGGTATTTCCGAGGAAAAACAGCTTTTGCTGCAGGAGGAGGAGTGTTGTGGAGGACCTCTGGGCTTGCTGCCCCTCAGTCCTGGCGTGTCCTCCCCCAGCTCCTGCCATGGGGTCGTGGGGATGATTTCCCACCCGGATCAGGTCGTGGTGCATTCCTGGGGTGATGGGAGTGCCTCCCACAGCACAGAGAGGGATTGCAAGTTTGGGATGGAGCCTGCTGGGTGAGGATGGATCTGGGAGGATCCTGGCGCTGTCAGGAAAACACTGCAGGACTGAAACCCCATGGAGCTACTCCTGCTCCAGTCTGAGTGGAACTCCTTGGTCGTGTCACCCCAAACTGGTGACCAGCACTGGAGAAGGAGGAGCTGCTTTGGCTGGCATTTGGAGGGGCTGGAGCTTGGAATCCACGTCCAGGGCCTGACCTTGAGTACGTGTTTGGTTTTCAGGTCGTGCAGGTGAACACCCAAGTGCTGTGCCCAGAAAGAGCTGGGCTTCTCCCAGGTTCCCCCCTCAGGACACAGCCCATAGATGAAATGCTGTTCTGCTGAGGGGGGTTGATTTCTGTCCAGATAAAACAATCCTGAGGACCCTGGATGAGTTTGGGATTGTCCAGTGCCGGTTCCTGTGGTCGGGAGTTGAACAGGCTCCCCAGGGTTTGGTCATGGGCCCTGCCAGAGCTGGACTTCTCCCAGGTTCCCCCCTCAGGACACAGCCCATGGATTAAATGCTTTTCTGCTGAGGGGAGGTGATTTCGGGGCCAGCACTCTGAGGGCCAGAGTGTGGTTGCTGGGGTGCCTGTGCAGGAGCAGGGGCTGGACTCGCTGACCCTGGGTCCTTCCCTCTCGGGGTATCCCCAATGCATTTTTATTCTGTGTGTGATGTCGCTGCCTCCCTCCCGCCGCAGAGCCCCAGCCCGGCCCATGTGCGTGGCCATGCCCGGGCAGGGCAGCGCCGGCCTCCCGCCGGAGGAGCGCGTGCGGCGCCTGATCCAGGCGGGCAGCAGCGTGGAGGTGAGCGAGGACATCCCCCCGCGGCGCTACTTCCGCTCGGGCGTGGAGATGCTGCGCATGGCCGCCGTGTACCGCGATGAGGGCAACGTCGAGCACGCCTTCATCCTCTACAACAAGTACATCACGTAAGAGCCGTGTGCCCGGGGCTGCGTGGGGCTGGGGCTGGAGCGGGGGGGCCTGGGGCTGGAACGGGGGGTTCGGAGCTTCTCTGGGTGCTGCAAGTTCTCAGTGGGCTGGGAGGACTCCAGAGCTCTGCTCCTGGGGGATGTTGGGTGCCACAGCTGGTGGGACTGGCCAGGAGACGTGGCAGAGGTGTGAGGAACACAGCCACAGATGCAGCTTGCAGAATGCATCATCCCAGAGCAGTTCAGCTTGGAGAGCAGCCAGTCCAACCCCCTGCCAGGCTGGGTCACCTGGAGCAGGTGACACAGGGACACATCCAGGGGGGTTTGGGATGTCTCCAGAGAGAGATTCCTCCCTGTGTAGCTGTTCCAGGGCTCTGCCCCTCCATGGAATGAAGTTCTTCCTTCTATTGAGGTTGGAACCTCTTGTGGTTTAGCTTATGGCCATCGCTCCTTGTCCTGTCACTGGGCACCAGTAGAAGGAGTATAGCACCATCCTCTGACACCCCCTTGAGACATTGGTGTGTATGGGAATGAGATTCCCCTGGGAACCAGGCTGATCTTGAATTGCTCTGGCCCTCTGGAGACTCCTGTCAGCAACAGAGAGATTTTATTCACCTGTAAGTCAAAGTTTGCGGGTGTTTCAGCACCTAAATGGGCCTCACTTTTTCTCTGGCTTGGCTAGGACATCGTAGGGCTGGGCTAGGATCTGTGGTCAGGGATTTTTGTATCTGGTACCTACTGGAAGGATTGAGGCTGGGCTGTGGTGTCTCTAATGAGAGAGAAGCCTGTTTTACTCTGAGCTTACTACAGCCTTCCACAGCAGAGAGCAAGTTCCTTCTCCAAGAGCAAGGATTTATTTGCACACCTCAGGAGCACAGTCCAGCCTCCCCAGCACAGCTGTGAACCTGTTGGTGTTTAAAGGGGTGAGAACTCTCATCCCAGCAGCACAGAGTCCCGTTCCTGTGGGGTTTTCCCCCTAAATCTGTCCCTCCTGGTGCCACTGCTGGGGTGTGTGCTGTGCCCACTCTCCCCGCTCACCCAAACTATGGTTGGCATCTCTGTGGGCACTTTCCCTCCCTGCCCCCGTGTGCAGGGCTCCTGCCCCTTAAACCCAACACATTTTTCTCTGATTAGCTTTCCTCCCCGCCTTGCACTTCCTAAGCTTTTATGGGCATGGTGGTGAGGGCCCTGGGAAGTGTAAAACCTTTGGGAAGCTTTCCAGGCCCGTTACGCAGCCAGGGCCGAAGGAGAAACTTTTTAACTAAACAAATGAACTTGAGGCCGTTTCATTGTAGCAGCCAGAGATGCTGGGTTGTATTTCCAGCAGCTTTCATACTCTCCTGGCATTCTCAGCCTGGCCACTGGGCTGCCAGGAGGGTGGAAAACCTTCCCTTGGTGGGATTTCTGCAGTGCTGACGAATGTGAGCTCCTACCCTGGATTGTCCAAAGATAGGAACTTAATGGCACCGTCATTTCTTCCAGTGAAGATGGGAAGCTGGAGCTCAAGCCATAGGTTTGATGTTTTCTATATCCAGAGAGCAAGAGGAGGCACTGGGAGTTTACTGGAGCCTCTCATGGGTTTGCTCTGCTCTCCCTTTTCTAGGAATGGGGCCAGGCTGGGGGAGCTGGAGGTGTTCAGCCTGGAGAAGAGAAAGCTCTGGGGAGACTTCAGACCCCCATCCACTCCCTGAAGAGGGGTTAGAAAAAAGAGGGAGAAGGACTTTTTATACAGGCAGAGAGTGTCAGGCCAAGGGGGGATGGTTTTAAACTGCCAGAGGGCAGGGCTAGATGGAATATTGGGAAGGAATTCCTGGCTGTGAAGGTAGGGAGGCCCCAGAGCAGCTGTGGCTGCCCCTGGATCCCTGGCAGTGTCCCAGGCCAGGCTGGACAGGGCTGGGAGCAGCCTGGGACAGTGGGAGGTGTCCCTGCCATGGCAGGGGCGGCACTGGATGGGCTTTAAGGTCCCTTCCAGCCCAAACCATCCCATAATTCTATAACTATCTCCAGGACTTCTAGCACATGTCTTGTCACCTTGCAAGTCTTGCCTTGCTTCTCGTCCTGAGCAGCTGCTTCTGCTTTTGATCCGAGTGAGTGTTTCCCTAAATCACCAGCAGGGACACAGGGCTGCATTTGCTAGGGCCAAATAAGAAGGACAAAAGTAACAAGGC
Source organism: Rhipidura dahli (assembly GCA_013399225.1). Classification (NCBI taxonomy): domain Eukaryota; kingdom Metazoa; phylum Chordata; class Aves; order Passeriformes; family Rhipiduridae; genus Rhipidura; species Rhipidura dahli. Next base: position 63,001 of record VXAC01004442.1, on the reverse strand, counting down.
ACAACTTAGCTGCACTGCTGGGGCTCCTTGCTTTGCTTGGCCCAGCTCCAGGGACTCGTGGAGGTGTCACAAGGGCCTCGAGAGCCACTGGCTTGACCTGGGCACAGCCCCAGTTGTGGCTGCTCGGTGCCAAACAGCTGCTGCTGCTGTGATGGGCTCGGGAGCAGGCACAGCTTTGAACCAGCAAAAACCTCCTGGCCATGGGAGCTGAGGGTTTTGGTCTTGCTAAGCCTCAGCAGGGCTGGCCATAGGAAACCTGAGCGATTCCAGCCCTTCCTCTGCCCCATGCCAGCCCACCACTGCTGTTCTTGTCCCGGAGTTGTCCTTTGGCTGCCTGAGCCCTCCTCTCATCCTCCTGCCCACTTTTTTCCCCCCGCTTCCTGACTTGTGGAAACTCATCTGTCTCTGCTGGTTTTTCCATCCTGCCCAGGCCAGCATCTGCTCTTAATCCTTCTTAATTAATCCCTTCCATTTTAATCTCCGAGCTGCTGGCAGCGCTCGGGGCCTTGTTGTGTCTCCTCGGCACAGTGACCTACTTCACACCCCCAGCTGGGAGCGAGGACCTCGCTGGGCCTTTGGGAGGCAGCCACAGCCCCTGCAGGGCTCCAGGCTGTGCCCTGGCTGTGCTGGTCCTGCATCCTGGCCAGGAGTGTTCCAGGTGACAAAAAGTCCTTCCTCGTTCCCAAGGGCCTGGAGCAGCTGGGTTTGTTTACTGCACACACAGAGGTTTCTCAAGAGTTTCTGTGCCCCCTGAGTTTTTCCTGCTTGGCTTTGCTTGCTTGGTTTGTGCTGCTCTCTCTCTGTGGCATGGTCTGGTCCTTTATTCCCTGTGCCTGGGCTGGAGGCTGCTCTCCAAAGGAGCTGGAACATCCTCCTGTGGATGCTGAAGCAGAGCGGCCAAGAGGCAGGAACAGAGCAGGGATTTTGGGTTATCCCCAAAGCTTTGTAGATGCCCAGAGCCAGCAAAGCTCCTCTTGCAGGAGAGAAGGACCTAGCTGAGCTCACCCTGAGCTCAACCTTAGCTCACCCTGGGCTCACCTTGGGCTCCCCCTGTCACCACTGGGGGCTTGGTCACAGATTTACTCGAGGTCTCTCAAGCGTGGAGAGCCTCAGAGAGCTGAACCAGGGTGAACTGCCCCTTGTTTGTGGGATTTACTCCTTGTTTTAGTGCTTGCAGAGCTCCACGGGAGGATCTCATTGAGGTCCTGCAGCAAGGCTCTGGCACAGGGTGCCCAGAGCAGCTGTGGCTGCCCCTGGATCCCTGGCAGTGCCCAAGGCCAGGCTGGATGGGGCTTGGAGCAGCCTGGGACAGTGGGAGGGGTCCCTGCCATGGCAGGGGTGGCACTGGATGGGCTTTAAGGTCCCTTCCAACCCAACTCATCCTGGGGTTCTGTGAGGGGGAGAACAGTTACCCCAAGTGTAGCGAAGCTGAGGATTAACCCGTTCACACCCATGCTGAGCTCAGTCTTGATTTCACTCCCCAAAGCCAGCAGGGAATTCTCCCTCCTGCTGGGAATACCTGGGGTGCTCAGGCTGCTGAGCCCAAAGTCTTCCGCTGCAGCGGCTGGGGCTGTTGGGAGCTTGCTTTGAACTCACCTGCAGGATTTCCCTGTCCAGGGTCTGAGTTAGTTTCCCCTCTCCTTGTCCCTCCATGCAGAAGGAAGGTGAGCTCTGAGTCAGCCGGGTCCTTGGGCTGGGCTGGAATCCTGGGATGCTCCCAGGTGCCCGAGCACCTTCCTGAATCACCTCTGTGTCCTTGGTGGTTCAGACCAGCTTATGAATGGTTCTCTTTAAAACAAAGGTGTTTATCCCTGAGGATCATCTCCCGAGGCTAGGTTGAAAGAAAATCCGCGTGGGGCACTCCTTGGGATCGGGCAGGATCCTCCTGAGCACTGTGCAGAGCTCCAGGGGCCGTCCTGGGAGGGAGGGTTTCCTGCAGAGAGCCAGACAGCCCTGATGGGGAACACAGGGATCCCCCGAAATGCCGGTGAGCCTCCCATGCTCCTCCCTTCCTGCCCCAACTCAGAGCTGCGGCTTCTCTCCTGCTTTTCCAGGCTCTTCATTGAGAAGCTGCCGCAGCACCGCGACTACAAAAGCGCCGTCATTCCCGAGAAGAGGGAGACAGTCAAAGTAAGTGGGGACAGTGGACTCTGGAGTGGGGAGGTGGTCAGGGCTTCCATCGGCCTCGGGCTTCCGTGGCTCTGGCAGGAGGGGTCCAGCCGAATGCGTGCCTGGCCGGGCAGTTCTGACCCTTTGGGATTCAGGTCTGGGCTCCTCACTCCAAGAAATCTGTTGAGGGGCTGGAGCGTGTCCAGAGATGGGAAGGGAGCTGGGAAGGGGCTGAAGCCCCAGGAGCAGCTGAGGGAGCTGGAAAAGGGGCTCAGCCTGGAGAAAAGGACGCTCAAGGGGATCTTGTGGCTCTGCACAACTCCCTGACAGGAGGGGGCAGCCAGGGGGTGTTGGGCTCTGCTCGCAGGGAACAGGGACAGGAGGAGAGGGAACGGCCTCAGGCTGGGCTAGGGGAGGCTCAGGGTGGATATTGGGGGAATTTCTACCCCCAAAGTATTGTCCAGTCCTGGCACAGGCTTCCACCACCCCTGGAAGCGTTTCAAAACATGTGGGGATGTGGCTTAGGGATGGACATTGCAGCGCTGGGGAAATGGTGAACTTGACGATCCTGGAGGTGTTTTCCAGCCTGAACAATTCCACAGTTCTCTGAGTTATGGTTTGTGGGGTTCTTACCCCATTGCACTTCCACTGGGCTGGCCATGGTGTCCAGTTTACTTCCTTTTGAGCCCTGGGCTGTCTGTTCTTCCATGTTCAACTCCCTCCTTTTTAAAGACCACATGACTTTTCCATGTGTGGATGTTCAAAGCGGTGATTTTCCAGGGAATCCACAGGAAGCTACAACTCCCAAGAGGAAAGCACAGCACTGCCTGAGCTCTTGCCCAGTGATTTTGGTGGTGGCTTTTGGACTCTGCAGCTGCTCAGGTTTTGTTTTTTCTTGCTCTGAGCCTGTGTTTCCTTCCCCAGAAACTGAAGGAAGTAGCCTTTCCCCGAGCTGAAGAGCTCAAGGAGGAGCTGTTAAAGAGGTACGCCAAGGACTATGCTAAGTACAAGGAGCAGGAGGTGAGTGACAGGAGACTGGAGGCTCCCCAGGAGCCCCTGAGCCTCGCAGGGGGCAGCTCTGCAGGGCTTCTTGGGTGCTCGGGAATGTCCCCAGCTTTCAGGGTCCAGGCTCGTCCCCTGCTGTCACTGGGGGTGGCTTGGTCAGAGGTGTCCCTGGCTCTTTGCCTCGTGCATCCCAAGCTGGGGCTCTTTGCTTGGTTTGCTCTCTTAGTCCCAACACGACATCCAGGTCTTATGGTGCAGGAACTCAGCGTGGGCAGGGGTCTGGGGTTCTGTGGGCAAAGCAGACACTCAGGGCAGAGGGACTTTAGAGACAGGATGGAGGAATGATCCCAGGAAATCAACCTGGGATCGTAATTCCATGGAAGAGGGGGGGTAAAGCAGTGATTTTCCTGCCCTCGGTGCAGCTGGTGCTGCATCTGTGTTCTGCCAGCTGAAGTTTCCTTGCAGAAAATGCTGGTTGCTGGTGACCTTTTGCAGAGCCTTTAGAAAGAACCTGGGAGTGGCTGGGGTGGTGTACCCCAGGCCAGTGTCCCCCTCTCTGCTCCTGTCCCTGGGTGTGTTTCTCCTCGCAGCCGGAGGCAGAAGAGTAACTTGCACACCCTTTGGCTTTGCAGCAGCAGCTGGAGGAGGAGAAGACCCGGGTGGCCCTGATGAAACAGCAGCAGGTAGAGCAGGAGCAGTTCCATGCCTTCGAGGAGATGATCCGGCGGCAGGAGCTGGAGAAGGAGCGCCTGAGGATAGTGCAGGAGTTTGGAAAGCCAGAGCCGAGTCCCCAGTCTGTGGACGGACCCCTCATCCCTGGCGTGGAAAAGCCCCCAACAGATTTAACCCCAAAGCTTCCGGCCTCTCCAGGTCACCCAGCGAGTCCATCAGTGGGGACTGTCCCACCCAAACCTCCTGTTGTGGACAGATCTTTGAAGCCCAGTGCTCTGGGGAGCACAGAGAACAGTTAGTACCTCTTGGAGCATCCCTTCTCCCTGCTGGGGCTGAGCCAGACACGGCCAATTCCTCTGGGAAGCTCTTGGAATTATCTGATTGTGGCTCCATCCCTCGTGGAGGCTTGCTCTCCCGAGATGTTGTCCAGTGAACACTCACAGGGCTGGGAAGAACTGTCTCCTCTTGGGAATGTGCCCTCCCTGCCTTTCCAGCCCAGTCTCTCTGCTCTTCCAGGGTCTGCAGCCTGTTTGCCTTTCCTTGATCCAAATACTTGTTGGAGATTTGGGTTTAGTTCCTGGCTGGGCTGACTGAATCTTCCTCCTGAGCAAATTTGACTAAAAATGGTTCCAAAGCACTCATTCAGACATGTCCAGGAGCTGGGTCTTGCCCAGGGACACATCCTGCTTTAAATGTTTTCTAAGCATGTGTGGTTTCATTTTTGCTAACAAAACACTCCTTTTGACACCCTGCTGAAGGATCCTGCCCCTCCCCACATCCCTTCCCCTGTTCTGGAAGAGGTGCTGCTTGTCCTTCATCAGTGTCCCAGTGACACATTTCTCTGTGCCCACCACTGCAGGGGGAGTTTTATCTTCCCAGCAGGATTTTCTCAGTCCCATCCCCTCCGATCCTTCCCTGAGGGACCATTTCTCCAGTGTCCCTGACCCTCTGCTCCCCGTGCTGCCCTTCTCCCTGCAGGTGCAGGCGTGGATGTCCTTCGCCAGGTCATTGTCCCCAGGGAGCTGTGCCCAAAGTTCTTGCAGCTGGCTGATGCCAACACTGTGCGGGGCGTGGAGACCTGCGGGATCCTCTGCGGGAAGCTGGTAAGGGCACAGCCCCGGTGGAAAAAGTGCCGCAGGGACTTTGGGAGTGGCTCAGGGACCCTCATTTTTTGTCCTGGAGTTCTTTAGTGTGGTTTCAGGCTTCCATGGGAGTGTTAGGGATGATGGGCCTCTCTCCTTTTCCTCGTTTTCAGGTTGGGATTTCCCCACCCTGAGTGAGGTGCCAGCCTGAGTCCCCACTCAGCTTCCTCTGTCCCATTGGTGACATTCCTGGTGGCATTCCTGGTGGCTCTGGGCACTTGTCCTTTGGGTGTCCCCGCTGGTGACCCTCAGGCAGACGAGGCTGACAGGACACTGCTGTCCCCCGGAGTTTGCGTGCCCAGCTTTTTTTGGCAGCTCCAGCCCGTCTGTCCTGAGTCACTCACACAAGTTTGCTTTGAAATGAAGTTGTTTGATGTAGAAACTTCCTGCAGTCCAGCTGCTTCCAGACACTGGGGATGCTTAAGGGATGAGGCATCATCCCATTCTGAGTGGAGAGCTTGGTTTGGGGGGATGTCCAGGACTTCTCTGAACTCCTATGGGGGCTCTGCACAGCAGGGAAAGTGAAATAGGGAGAAAATCCTGCGACTCCTTTGTCAGTAACTTGGAGCTGCACCTGCAGACAGGTGGTGGGTGCATCCCTGGGCTTGTTCCCAAGGCGTGGGAAGCTCCCTCATGTCTGGGGCTAACAGCCTCCTGTGCTGCCTTGCAGATGAGAAATGAATTCACCATCACCCACGTCATCGTCCCCAAGCAGCTGGGGGGCCCCGACTCCTGCACCACGGAGAACGAGGAGGAGCTCTTCGTCATCCAGGACCAGCACGGCCTCGTCACTCTGGGCTGGATCCATGTGAGTCCCCTTCCCCTGGCACTTCCCTGGCCTCCAGCACGAAGAGGAAGGGCTGGTGGAGGAGGAGTTACTGGAGGAGACGGCAGGGACTGGGCAGCAGCCTCTGGTTGGGTTTCTGCCTCTGGTGCAGTCTCGTCACTGCTCTGATGGAGAAATCCAGACCTGGTTTATGTCTGGGTCCCTTCCTAAAGCATCAGGCCCTTTGAAAGGGAGAGAGGAAAGGTTTAGATGAGATGAGAAACTCTTCCCTATGAGGGTGGGGAGGGGCTGAGATGGAATTCCCAGAACAGCTGTGGCTGCCTCTGGATCCCTGGCAGTGCCCAAGGCCAGGCTGGATGGGGTTTGGAGCAGCCTGGGACAGTGGGAGGTGTCCCTGCCATGGCAGGGGCGGCACTGGATGGGCTTTAAGGGCCCTTCCAGCCCAAACCCTTGTGGGATTCTATGGAAGTGGAATCTTGGGCATGAAGCTCACGTTTCCTCCAGCTAAAGCCGACTCCAGTGGCGCTGTGGGGGCATCCCCAGCTTCCCTGCCAGAGGGATTCCTCTCCCCCGCTGTGTCCCTGTGCAGCCCTGCTGTGCAGGCTGCCCTGCTGTGAGCTGTGCCAGTCACAGGCTCCTCCCTGGCTGCCCCGCTGTCCCCACGGAGCCTTTGGCAGTCGGAGCCATGCCAAGCAAAGCGTTCAGAGCTGCTGAGTAATCTCTCGAAAGCAGCAGCTGCCCCGAGGGCTCGGGCAGGGAAATGCTGCTGCTCCCAGTGGCTGCTGCAGGGCTACCTCTGCAGCACCAGCCCTGCCACACTTGGGGACCCTCCAGAGTTCCTCTGACCCTCCTGCTGGTCTTGGCAAAAAGGAAAAAACAAACCCAAGCAGCAACAGGAGGCAGGGCTTCTGGCAGGAGTTAAGGTGTGAAATGTGGCTGTCAGCAGGAGCTGGGTGAGGTGCTGCAGTCAGGGTTTGTGGAATGTGGTATCCTCCATGGAATATGGTATCCTCCATAGAATGGGATACCCTGCGGTGCTGTGGCACCACGGGATGGGCTGAGCCCCGGGAGCTGCACTTGAGAAACATGTGAAGTGCCCTTCGAGGACATTGTTGTGGCCTAAAGGTGTGATTTTCCATGGAATGTGGCAGGAATGTAGAGCTCTTTTTGTGGGCAACTCCAAATGGAAAAGAGGAGCACACTTTTTAGGACAATGCAGAAAAAAAAAAGGGGCTCCAAGAGAGCTGGAAGGGACTTAGGACAAGAGCAGGGAGTGTGATAGGACACAGGGAATGGCTTCCCGCTGCCAGGAGCTGGGTTAGGTGGGATATTAGGAAAATTCCTGGTTGGGAGGGTGGAAAGGGGCTGGGTTGGAATTCCCAGAGAACCTGGGAAGTGTTCAAAGCCAGGTTGGACGAGGCTTGGAGCAGCCTGGGACAGTGGAAGGTGTCAGGGCTGGAACTGGATGGGCTTCAAGGTGCCTCTGACCCAAACCATTCCATGGTTCTATGAATGGCACTCCAGGTGTGTCCCCTGTGCCCTGCAGGAGCTGTGTGTCCTCTGTCCCAAGGTTCCCCTGGCAGACATGCTCCCTTGGGATCAGTTTTCCTTCTGTAAGTGCTGTGCCTGTGTTGCCCCTGCAGACCCACCCCACCCAGACAGCCTTCCTGTCCAGCGTGGACCTGCACACCCACTGCTCCTACCAGATGATGCTGCCGGAGTCCATTGCCATTGTGTGCTCTCCCAAGTACCAGGAGTGAGTACAGATAGATCCCAGTGTGGCCTGGGAAGGTTTTTCCCTCTTCCCTGGGCTGTTAACCACACCCTTCCCCTCTCAGGTTCAGGGCTGGGGGTGGGATGCCAGCTCTCAGCTCCCGGTGTGGCCGGCAGCTCCTGTGAGCTGCGTTCAGGGACCCTGTCTGGCAGGGGTTGCCCACCCCTGACAGGAGATTCAGGGCTGGGGAGAGGAGTTTCCCAAGAGCTGGGGTGTCCCTCAGCCTCAGTCTCTCCTTCTGCACCCCAAAGGTGCTCCTTGGGGCCCAGGGTATGTGGCTGTCCCTGCAGAGGCTCAGCTACAGAGCTCCTGTTCTCTGCTGCAGGACAGGCTTTTTCAAGCTGACAGAGCATGGCCTGGAGGAGATCTCGTCCTGCCGGCAGAAGGGGTTCCACCCACACCCCAAAGACCCCCCTCTCTTCACGGTGAGTGCCCTCAGGGGCTGTGGGGGCTGCGGGGTGGGGAGTTGGTGTGTTGGACGCTGCACTTGAATTAAATCCACTTTGAGGTGCAGGGCTGTGACCTCAGCCTGACAGAGGCTGCTCTCCAGTTCCCAGAGTGGAGGTGCAGGAGCTTCCCAAGGTTTTCCAGGTGCTGGAAGTGTGGTGCAGAGCTCCTAGCTGCAGGAGCAGGGGGAGGCAGCAGCCAAGGGCTCTTGGAGGGGGGAATTTGTGTTTGGGGCCTGCCGTGGTTGCTGTGTGGCACCGGGCAGGGCCAGCAGGTGGGGTGATGCAAGGAACTGGATCCAAGGGCTGTTCTGGGAAAGCATCAGCTGCAGGTTGTGTCAGAAGGCAGAGGAGACTCACCTGAGCTGTGGGAACATCTGAATGACCCCCTGTCCCCTTCTCTCCTCTCTTGCAGACCTGCAGCCACGTGTCAATAGTGGAGAGAGACGTGGTGCTGCTGGATCTCCGATAAGCCTCTTGCCTTACCCCTTCTCAGGAACCACCCACCTTCCTCTAAGCCTCGGGAATCGGTTTTCTCCCTCCTGTAGCAGACGGTTTCTACCCTGTAGTGATCCCTCCCCTCCCTCCTCTGTGCTGGAATCGGATCCCTGCCCTCTGTGGGAGCCCCTGGAACCTCCGTGCCTGGCGTGGGGCTGGCAGCCAGGGCTCCAGGAGTGGGGAGAAGCCAGCTGGGAGCTCAGGGACAGAAGCCAACACTACTGCAGTTGTTCAGCTCTAATCCACAGCCTGAGTGGCCTCCTGGGGAGGTTCCCCGTGTGTTGCTGCAACCCTGAGGTGTGGAAACCTCTTCAAGTGCTTTTGGGACTTGCCCAGTTTAACCCATGCCCTGTTTTGTCCCTCTTTCCCGGCTGCTTGGTCCCGGCCCAGCTTCCAGGAGCAGATAAATCTTTCCTACAGTTTAAAGTCCAACCTTGCTGACCCCTCTGCCCTCCACAGGAGCTCAGTGCTGTTTCCTGGTACTCGTGTGTCTGCCTGGAGAGGGGAGAGGGCCCAGCCTCCTTTGGGATCCCTCTTCCAGCATTTCAGGGCTGAAGATGCCTGGATGTGGCCCTCCTTTACACCATCCCAGCAGTGTTTAGGGATGTCTGGGCACTTCATCCTGGCTGGGGATGGATGCCCTGGTGGTACCAGGAGGAGCTCGGTCTGCTGGCCGCCATCGCCACTCCAGGCTGGGATTCCAACAGCTTTGAGCACTTCCATCCTCACGGATCCCTGATTGCCTCTGCACATCCCAGAGCAGCAGGAAGCCTGTCCTTGCCAAAGCTGAGCGCTCTGTGACGTCGCTGTCCCGCGGGACCCTCCCCCGAGGTGCTTTAGTCGGGTGCCAAGCCGAGATTTTCCTTCCCTGTGCTCCGTGCTGAGCCCCCGCCCTCGGGGGGGAGGGAGGGAGGCAGCTGTGCCGAGGGCTGAGTGTGATCTGCATCCCCCCATCCGCACGTGGGGATGGGCTGTGCTGCACATGGCCGTGCGGGCAGGGAGCGGGCTGGAGCTGCCTCCCCACCTGGCATGCAAAGATCCCCCTCCTTGTGTCGTGTGCTGGCACAGCCAGCGCCCCACGGCGCTCCTGGGGGACACATGGATGGGATTATCCGGGCCGGGCCTCCTGTGCCACGCCTGTTCTTTGAGCTCTGCCCGTGGCCTGGGGTCTGCCTCAGAGGGAATCCATTGCTTTGGGGGTTGCCGCCTTTGCTGCAGCCCCTGCGTGACAAGTGCTGCTCCCAGCTTTTCCAAGTCGCTTTCGGGAACAGGCTGGCCCCAGGGGTGGGAGGGGAGCAAGGGGCCTTCAGGGCATCTCTGGGAACTCATTTCAGACCTAATTAATTCAAACCGTGCTCGGGAGGGGGCTGCAGTTTCCGTGTAGGATTGTTCATCCCGCAGCTCTGCACAGCTCAGAGCCGCTCCTCACCCCGAGAGCTCCCCCCTGGAGCAGCATGGGGACACCAAGTGCAAAATCACATCTTGCAAAGCAGCAATTCCTTCAGATCTGTTGGGAATATCCAAAGGGATTTATCCCAGCTCCACATCCCTGCAGGTCTCAGGTCAGAGCCGCTTCCAGGAGAGGGGCTGGTGGCACATGTTGGTGGCTTCTGTGTTGTCCCAGGGACTGATTAACCTTCCCAGGGGATTTTCCACATTCCTTGGAGCCGGGAGTTCCTCAGGTCAGGGCCCAGTGGCTCCCTGAGTGCTCCCAGCTTTTTCATCCCAGTTTTTCACCCCGAGTCCTCATTTTGTGTCAGTGAATGTCAGTGCCCTGGCACTGCTGCCTGTGTCCCACGAGCCCACCCTGGCTCTCCAGCTCTGCCAGATGCAGCTGTCACAGCTTCACATCGCCCAAAATGAGGTTGGGTTTGGGAGGAGCTGAACCCGAACATGACCTACACATGGCAGGAGTGATTTACTGGCTGCAACAACGTGGGTCCTGTGTCTCGGGGGGGTTCCTGCAGGCAGGGAGTGATGCTTATCTCCACCTCAGCAAAGGGAATGGATCCAAATTCCTCTCACCATCCCTCTTTTCATGGTTTGCCCATCCTCAGCAGCATCCCCGAGAGGTTCCAAGCATGAGCATTCCCCCCCAGGGAGGTGCCGAGAGTTGGGCCGGCGCCGGGAGTTTTGAAACGCAGCGTCCGAGTAGGGATTGTCCGTCCTCGTCCCACGCCGCTCCCGGCCTCGCCTGTGCCGTGGGATGCCTGGCGTTCCTGCGAGCATCCCGGGGCCCCGGCGGCTGGATTGGCTGCGGGGGCCAAACCTTTCCTTTTTAGGCTGCGCGTGGGCTCCCGCTCGGGGCTGCACTGCCGCCGGCCCCGCTGCGGTCCCGCCGTGGGCCGGGGTGCTCGGGATCCCACAGGGATGGGGGAGCCCGGAGCTGACCCGTTCCCAGCGAGAGTGACGAGTCCCGGGGCTGCCGAGGGGTGTCCCGGGCCGGTGCTCCCTGCTTTGCACCAGCCCAGGGGTCAGGGATGTCTCCGGGGCTTTGGGAATGTTCCCGTGCCTCGGGTCGGGATGGGATCCTGCCGGGGCTTTGGGGATATCCCCTTGCTCGGATCGGGATGGGATTGTGCCACTGACTCCGTGCGACTCCTGGCACAGCCGTGCTCCCTCCACAGGGGACTGTGCAGCCGCCGCCTCCATCACCGTCCTTCTCCCACCCCTGCCCTGCTGGGTTTGGGATCTTTTATTTTAAAGGGGATTTTTTCCAACATGTCATATATGGCAGCCTTTCCCCTCAGTTACCTCATGTTTGGCGGGGACCCAGCCAGGCTGGGATGTGAGGTGGCAGCGGGACCCCGGTGCTGGGGGTGTGGGGGGTCACCAAGTGCACGGCCAGGGGACAAATCCAGCCCCTGTGAGCTGCGGCACAGGGAAAGGGAACAGCCGGGAACAGCCATCCCTGAGGGCCTTGGAGCTGTGAACAGGCTGGCAGTGCTGGGGGGAATCCCATGTCCCTGTCCTGCTCCAGGGGGTGACAGCTCAGGTGGGACAGAGCCATCCCTGGGGGACACTGGAGCTGTGAATGGACTGGCAGTGCTGGGGGACACCGTGTCCCTGTCCCTGTCCTGCCCCACCGAGTGACAGCCCAGAGCCCACTCCGCCCCTCTGGCCCCATGGGGCACACTGGGCCCGTGGGGTCCCTTGGCTGGGATGGGACCCTGCGGCTCCTTGTCACTGCTCCAGTGCTGGGATGTGCCTGCCACGGGCACAGCTCGGGATCAGCCTGGACCTCCCCCCGTGCCTCAGTTTCCCTCGAGCCCCCCCTAGCTCTGGGGGGTGACTCCGGGGCATCTCTCCTGCCTCCCCCGGGTGCTCCGGGAGACTCCCTGGTGAGGGCCTGTTGTCCTTAAAAAGGCAGCCGGGAGCTCGGGAGCTGCTGGTTGGCCTCTGCCAGGGCCAGGGGCCTCTGCGGCTCCGCTCCCACTGCCAGGGCTGCAGCCCCGGCCCCCCCGGGCTGTGTTGGGGCAGGGGGGGTCGGGGACAGCATCCATCCGGCCCCAGGAGGGGTCTGAGCTCATCCCGCCCCCAAAATCCCCCCTGGAGGGATCAGAGCTGGGCACACCCACAGTGCGGGGTCGGGATTCGGACCCACAACCCCTGGCCTGGCTCACGCTGAGGATCTGGGGCACGAGGGGCTTTGGGACACCAAAAGCCCAAAAATGGGGGCGGGGAGAGAAAACCACAGGGAGAGGCAGCTCAGAAGTGCCGGATGCCAGGGCTGCAGGGGGAACCGAGGCCGGGAAGAGGCAAGGCACCAGCCCCGCGCGTCTCCAGCATCTCAGCGATGCCAAATTCCCATCCCGGCTCCGGGGTGTCCCCACGGCGGAGCCCCCACACCCAGCTCCACCCGCGTGGGGTTTCTCCACGCGCTCCCCAGGAACTGAAGTCGCTTGCACCTCCTTTTTCCAAGCCCGTCGCTTATAAGGACTTGTGTCTTGCTTGTTTATTGGAGCAGAGCATAAAAGGAACGGCCTCACAATGGGGCTGCTGCCTCCCAAGCATCCCCACATCCATTTTCCTACAACAATTAACCGTGCTGGGTCCTACCACCAGCCCAAGGTCAATTTAATGAAATAAAACACCTTATATGGCCATATGGCCAACACACCATCACTGAGCCTATTTAGGGTCTTTGTTTAGAGAGGATCCGCCTCTGAGGTTCCACGGGCTCGCTGGTATTTATACCCACGGCACATCGGGGCTCGGTCCCAGAGGAAAGGAGCTCTCGCCTCTGTGGTGAGTACTGCCCTGCCCAGCCCTGCTTCCCTTTCGCCTTGGAGGAGAGCGGGCAGGAAAAACAGCCGGGGTGGTTTTGGGGTGCCCCGGCAGTTATGGGGTGGCCCCAGCTCGGTTTGCGTGGCACAGAGGGGGTGCCGACCTTGGCACGACCCCACAGCTGGGGGCCTCCCTGGAGGTGACGAGAGCTGGGCTGCGGCCAAAGCCGGTTGTGCTCTCGCAGAAATCCCCATGATTTGGGGCTTTTTGGCTTTTTGGGCTCCTGCAAGGTTTTGCCTGTTTCCCTCTGGATCTGGGAGCCCATCCTCTGGTGCAGGGGGCACCCCCTGGGAATGGCCTTTTCCCCCCCCCATTTTTGGGAGTGGATGCGAGGTCAGAGCAGCAAAAGGCTGCTGAGACAGAAGCGGATGAAAGGGCATCACCTGCCACCCCCCTGCCTGCTTTTGGGAGGCACCAGCCGGGCATGGCAGCACCGGAGCTCCCCGGGGAGCACAGGCAGGAGGCTTTGGCACTGGCTTTGGGCACTGGCTGGAGAAGGATGGAGAAGCAGCATCAGCATGGAGCAGCAGCACCCATGGGGAACGAGCATCACCCACCCCTCTCCCAGCATCGCTGCACCGGGGTCGGACCGTCCCTGGAGGATTTTGCAGGGCCGCCCATCCCCAAGGACTCCAACACCTCCAACCCCGTGGCTGGACGCGGGGCTGCGGGAGAAACCCCATCCCCCAGCAGCTCCTTAACGCCGCTTTCCCACCTTGCCACAGCTTTTCCCCCAGGTCCCCCTGAGCACCAAGCGCTGCCAGCCCCACCATGTGCGAGGAGGAAACCACTGCCCTGGTCTGCGACAACGGCTCCGGCCTCTGCAAGGCTGGGTTCGCCGGCGACGATGCCCCTCGTGCCGTCTTCCCCTCCATCGTGGGGCGGCCCCGGCACCAGGTGGGTACCCGGGGGGGCCAGGGGCGGCCCCCGCCCCGCTCTAATCAGCGCAGTGTGGCTAACAAGGCCTCTCTCGCCGGCGTTAGGGTGTCATGGTGGGCATGGGCCAGAAGGACAGCTACGTGGGCGACGAGGCGCAGAGCAAGAGGGGCATCCTGACCCTCAAGTACCCCATCGAGCATGGCATCGTCACCAACTGGGACGACATGGAGAAGGTGAGACCCTCTCGGGATGGGGAGCAGGTGTCAGCCCCGCCTGTGGTTTGGGGTAAGAGCCCAATTCTTTGCCCGGCCTTAGATCTGGCACCACTCTTTCTACAACGAGCTGAGTGTGGCCCCCGAGGAGCACCCGACCCTGCTTACTGAGGCACCCCTCAACCCCAAGGCCAACCGTGAGAAGATGACCCAGGTATGGTACTACAGCACCCCAGGGATGGGGCTGGACCCTCCAAAACCACAGGAAGGTCTGGGGGATTTAGGGGATTTGTGGGGTGCAGCTTGATAAGGGCAGTGATCCTGGTGGGAAGTTCGTGTGCCTGGCGGTCCCGGGGGTCTCTCGGCAGCGTTTGAGGGATTTCCCTGCCAGGCACGGCCCCTCCACCTGCTCCCCACAGCCACAGGTGGCTCTGGCAGTGCAGTGGCTCACGGTTCTGTGCCGCCTCTCACCCACGCGTTCCCACACCACGCTCCATCCCACGTGTTTCCCAGCACAGCTCGGCCATCCCTGTCCCCCTCTGTGTCCTGCGCTGACCGACATGTCCATGCAATGCCACCGTTCACCCCTTCTCCCTGCCTTCAATGATCCCTGCATGTTTTCCCTGCAGTGCCCCAACCCCAGGAAGGCACAGCCCCCACGGGTTGGGGTGGGCTGGGGTGTGCCTGTGACCTCCATGCCTGCCCCAACCCCACTGCCTCTCTCCCTTTCCCTGCCCAGATCATGTTTGAAACCTTTAACGTGCCCGCCATGTACGTGGCCATCCAAGCCGTGCTGTCCCTGTATGCCTCCGGCCGCACCACCGGTGAGTAGGGGACTATCGGTGATGGGGACTGAGCCTGCTCGGAGAGCCCCCCTCACCTCCCCCCCTGTGCCAGGCATCGTCCTGGACTCCGGGGATGGCGTCACCCACAACGTGCCCATCTACGAGGGCTACGCCCTGCCCCACGCCATCCTGCGTCTGGACCTGGCCGGCCGCGACCTCACCGACTACCTCATGAAGATCCTCACCGAGAGGGGCTACTCCTTCGTCACCACCGGTACAGGCCCGGGCAGGCAGGGTGGGGGACGGGGACGCCGCGGTGCCGCCAGGTTGAGCCTCTCCCGCCATCCTGTCCTGCAGCCGAGAGGGAAATCGTGCGCGACATCAAGGAGAAGCTCTGCTACGTGGCTCTGGACTTCGAGAACGAGATGGCCACGGCCGCCTCCTCCTCCTCGCTGGAGAAGAGCTATGAGCTGCCCGACGGGCAGGTCATCACCATCGGCAACGAGCGCTTCCGCTGCCCTGAGACCCTCTTCCAGCCCTCCTTCATCGGTGAGCCCACCCCAACGCCCCGAGATCCCCTTCCAGCCCTCCTTCTTTGGTGAGCCCAACCCAATTCCCCCTGGGAGTGGTTGCCCCATCCCCACCAGCAGGCAAACAGCTCCCGTGGGTGCCCTGTGGAGGCGTTTTGGGGCTCCCCCAAGCCCTTTGCACCCAAATAGTGGGGCAGACCCATGGGTGCCCCCTGGCTCTTTTGGGGAGCCCTGAGGAGGGCCAGGCGGGGGACAGGGAGCTGACAGCCCCCTCCCACCCCAGGCATGGAGTCTGCCGGGATCCACGAGACAACCTACAATTCCATCATGAAGTGCGACATCGACATCCGCAAGGACCTCTATGCCAACAACGTCCTGTCTGGCGGCACCACCATGTACCCCGGCATCGCTGACCGCATGCAGAAGGAGATCACAGCGCTGGCCCCCAGCACTATGAAGATCAAAGTAGGTGTTGGGTGACCAAACTATGGCCCCCAGCACCCCAAATCCTCTCCTGGTGCAGATTTGGGGGGGATCGGAGGCACATCCTAAGGGCTCTGTCTGCACAGATCATCGCCCCGCCGGAGCGGAAGTACTCGGTGTGGATCGGCGGCTCCATCCTGGCGTCCCTCTCCACCTTCCAGCAGATGTGGATCAGCAAACCCGAGTACGACGAGGCCGGACCCTCCATTGTCCACCGAAAATGCTTCTAAGCCCCCTCCCCACCCCGCGGGGGCCCCCCGTACCCAGACTGGGGTGTCCTGCTCCTCCTCGGACCCTGCTGCTCCTCCCTACTGCCCACTGCGCATTAAAAAGCCTTTTCTCCAGGCTCTGCTCCTTTCCTGGGAGATCCAGGGCTGGGAGGGGCTGGGGGGCACTGAGGGTGATGGGGGGAAGGATGGGGGAGCCCCGACCTCGTGTTGGTGCCCTTGTCCTGCTGATGGCCTTGACTCTGCCGTGATGCCCCAGCCCCACGGCAACACCCTTGACCCCACGTTGGTGCCCCCCGATGTTGTGTTGGTGCCCCTGACCCTTTGCTGATGCCCCCAGCATTGATGCCGCCAGCCCCACAGCGCTGCCATCCTCGGGGGATTCCCCCAGCGCCACATCAGTGCCCCCGACCCTGAGCTGGTGACCCCAACCCCACACTGGGGATCTCAACCCCACATCCATGCCCTTGACCCCGTGTTA
>VXAC01004442.1:12796-25538 GCA_013399225.1 Rhipidura dahli | reverse complement strand
GCCCCCGGGGGGGGCCCCCAAATTCACTCGGTGCCGGCAGGCTCGACTGGCTCGGAGGAAGCGCCGGCTGCCCCCCCGCCGGCCACCTCAGCTCCCGTCATGGTGGATGACAAGTTGGAAGAGCTCATCCGACAATTCGAAGCCGAATTTGGGGAGAATTTCAACCTGCCGCCCCGCGAGACGCCCGCCCCGCCTGCCCCCGGGGCTGCCGATCTGCCGGGTGGGCCAGCACCAGCCACGCAAGGGTCCCCCACCGCCGCCGCTGCCGCCGCCGCCACCACCCCGGCTCCGAATAGCGCTCCCCAAGCCGGAACCAAAAGCATCTCTCCAGGGAAGGGGCTACTGTCAGAGCCACCCTTCACTGCCCGGTCCCCCAAACAGATCAAAATCGAGTCTTCTGGTGCTATCACCGTGGTGTCTACCACGTGTTTTTACTCTGAGGAAAGCCAAAACCCAGACGTGGACGACGTCGACAGAACACCCACCAAGGACGAGGTGCCGCTGACGCCCACCCTGAGCGGCTTTTTGGAGTCTCCGCTCAAATACCTGGACACGCCGACCAAAAGCCTCCTGGACACCCCGGCCAAGAGGGCACAAGCGGAATTCCCCACCTGTGACTGTGTTGGTGAGAGAGCAGCTGTGCTGGGGGGTGCTGAGGAGGGTGGCAGAGGGAGGAGGTGGCTTTGCGGGGGGAGGGTAGATAAAGGAGTGAGGCTGTGGCGTCAGCAGAGCCCCGATTTCCGGGGAGGCGAGGCACTCACGAGGTGAAACCCCGGTGCTGTGGAGCTCCCTTTTACTTTCTGTCCTCCTCTCTTGTTTTTACAGTTGGATGGAAATCCCGAGCGGCTGCCGCGTCATCGCGGGGGTGGCGCTTGGCTGTGCCGGGGGGGTTGGATGAGCAGCAAAACCAAAGGGCTGTTGGGTTTTCCTTCTGTTTAACCTCAGCCAGCTGAATCCCATGAATCTGTGGTGGTCCCAGTGCCAAAACCCACCTAAACCCCCTCTCACCTGGTTACTCCTGGTATTTTCAGCCAAATTAGCTGGTTCAGGTTACTTTGAATAACCCAAACTTTGGGTTGATGCTTGTGCTCATCACTAGAGAACTGCTTGCTGCTGGGATGCTGCCTTGTTCACTGGCCAGTCCCACCAGGATGCATTGAAAAATCACCAAACTGTTGGATTTGTGGTTTTTTTGGTGGTTTTTTTGGGTGTGTATTGGCATTTATTAGACTTTGCAGCAAGTGCTAGAGAGTCCTTTCAGTCCACCTGCATCTAAGCTGGGGGAGCTGGATATTCCCTCCCTAATATTTAAACTGGACCTCTGCTCTTCCTTGGGAGCAGCAGGGCGAAGATTTGGGGCATCGCACTGGAAGAACGAGCCCTCCACTGCTGGGAGAGCAGGCCCTGGGCTATGCACAAGCTGCACTTTATTAGCGAGGCTTACATTTATTTATTTATTTATTTGCTTGTAAATGGCAGCAGGAGTCAGCCCAAACTCCTCAGAGAGAAGGGAAAGCTTTTCTGAAGCTGCTCAAACCCATCTTGGAGTTTGCCAGGATAAGATTGGAGCTGCTTTTTCTTTTCCAGCGTTGTTCAGGGGCTGGGAGAGGGGGGATTCCCCCCTGCCACTTGTCTGTTCTCTCAAGGAAAAGCTGTGGGAGAAAGAAATGCAGCAGGAGCCAGGCTCGGTGCTTTATTGGCTGCCGGTGCTGTTGGAGGCTGTAATAAAACGAGCCTTTGCTGCGCGTCCCGTATTGATCCCTGTCTGGACAGCTGCAGCCCAGCTGAGCCCGGCTTTCTCCTCAGCCTGGCTCCTGGCCAGCTGGACATGACGGGAATGAAAATCAGGGCGGTGAGAGCAGAGGGATCAGAGCAAAGACAGACCAACCCCGGCCGCTGTGTTGGATGCATCCCGCCCGTGCTGGAGCATCCCCGGCATCCACCCCGCCCCTGGGGCTGGGGCTGCTTGGAGCACCCATCGCTTCCCTCACTGGCACCTCCGTGCCCTGAAAGCCCCCAGGGGTTTGTTGTTGAGAGGGGGGTGTTGGTTGCAGGGCTGTAGCTCCAGCATCCTTCTCCTGCAGCCCCAGGATGCAGTGACAGCATCTGTCTCCTGTAACTCCAGGACCCTCCTATAGCTCCAGGATTCTTCTCCTGAAGCTCCAGAATCGTCCAGCAGCCCCAGCATCCTTCTCCTGTATTTTGAACATTCTTTTCCCATAGCTCCGCCATCCTCCTGCAGCACCAGGATCCTCCTGTAGCCCCAATTGTCCTTCTCCTGTTGCCCCAGCATCCTTGTCCCATAGCCCCAGCATCCTCCTCCTGCAGTCCCAGGATCCTCTTCTTGCAGCCCCAGGATCCTCCTGCAGCTCCAGCATCCTTCTCCTGTATTTTGATCATTCTTTTCCCATAGCTCCACCATCCTCAGGATCCTCCCACAGCCCCATTGTCCTCCAGTAGCTCCAGTATCCCTCTTCCATAAGCCCCAGTGTCCTTCTCCTTCGCTTGACTTTTGGTACAGAAGCATTCAGTTTGAGGGAATTTGGGTGTTGGGAATCCTTCGGGGCAGCTGGCAAAGGTGCAGACCCCAAAACCTCTGTCCCCTGCTCCTGTCTCTGCAGAGCAAATCGTGGAGAAGGATGAGGGGCCGTACTACACTCACCTGGGCTCAGGGCCCACCGTGGCCTCCATCCGGGAGCTCATGGAAGAGAGGTAAGAGCCCCTCAGCACACGGGCTGCGAGTGTAGGAGGGGCTGGGGTCCTGTCAGGGGAGTGGGGACTTGAGAAGGTGAGCGGGGTCCTGTCAGGGACGTGGGGGTTTGTGAGAGTGAGTGGGGTCCTGTGAGGGTGAGTGGTGTCTGGTGAGGGTGATGGGGGCTCCCGAGGTCGAGTGGGGTCTGTCCTGTGAGTGGGGGCTCCTGAGGGGCCCATGAAGGCGAGCGGGACTCTCAGGCGTGTGGGGGCTCTGGAGCTGACAGCCGTCCCCCGGCAGGTACGGTGAGAAGGGCAAGGCCATCCGCATTGAGAAGGTCATCTACACTGGCAAGGAAGGGAAGAGCTCCCGGGGCTGCCCTATCGCCAAGTGGGTGAGTGCCTCTCGTCCCCGCTGGAGCCTCCCTGAGCTTGGGACCAGGAGTTGCCCCCCCGGTGTGGCCACAGTGGGCAGGGGCGGGATGCTCAATTCGTGGCTGGCAAGGAGAAGGTGGGAGCTGTGTCCTGCCCCAGGGAAACTCCTTGGGGCTTCCCACCGTCAGCACTTGGGGAATGGCGTGTCCAGTGCCAGCAGCTCAGCCCAGCCTCCCAAAGCCCAGGGGGTGAATGCAGCCACGGGAAGACCCCCAGCTCTGCCCCCCACACCCCGCAGGGCTCTGGGGAAGGCATCCAGGACCCACTTCTGGGATCCTCCCCACGTTGGGAGGTGTTTGTTGGAGCGCTCTGACTCGGCCCCTCTGTTTTCCAGGTGATCCGCAGACACAACCAAGAGGAGAAGCTGCTGTGCCTGGTGCGGCACCGGGCCGGCCACCACTGCCAGAACGCCGTCATCATCATCCTCATCCTGGCCTGGGAGGGCATCCCCCGCACGCTGGGCGACACGCTGTACCAGGAGCTCACCGACACACTCACCAAGTATGGCAACCCCACCAGCCGCCGCTGCGGCCTCAACGATGAGTAAGTCCCACCACCACCACAGCCTGGGCTGGGAACGGGATGCGGGAATGGGATGCAGGAGTGGGATGTGGGAATGGGATGCAGGAATGGGATGCAGGAATGGGATGTGGGAACAGGATATGGGAATGGAATGAGGGAATGGGATGTGGGAACGGGATGCGGGGCTCCCTCCCGTTCCCGGAGCTGCCGTCACCGCGTGGCACCGGCGGCTGATGCTGCTCCGCCATGTGCCCCCCGCAGCCGGACCTGCGCCTGCCAAGGCAAGGACCCCAACACCTGCGGCGCTTCCTTCTCCTTCGGCTGCTCCTGGAGCATGTACTTCAATGGCTGCAAATACGCCCGCAGCAAAACTCCCCGCAAGTTCAGGCTGGTGGGAGACAATCCCAAAGAGGTGGGTGATGCAGGTGGAGCGGGGCAGAGCCTGTGGGGTGGCGGTTTGGTGCTCCTTTCCTTTCAGTGATGGTTTTGTGGGCTGAAAATAGGATTCCTTGTGGAGTTTTTTATGGGCTAGAGAGGTGAGGAAAAGAAAGGTGGCACGAATGGTGGATCTGTAGAAATCCCAGGGAAAAACCAGAGGGCTCTTTGGTTGTGCGAGTGAAAGCACAACAAACACCAAAGCTGGAGATTGAACAGCCGAATCCCCATGAGGAACTGAAGCCAAGGGCTCTGTGCTGTGGTGAATATCGTGGGAAGGGTTGGGTGCCATGTGGTGTCCGTGGGCTCTGTCCCCAGTTCCATCCCTGCTGCTGAAACCCCTGAGTAATATCTTCCTCTTTTCCCTACTGCAGGAAGAGCTGCTCCGGAGAAGCTTTCAGGACTTGGCCACTGAGGTTGCTCCACTTTACAAGAGGCTGGCACCGCAAGCCTACCAAAACCAGGTACTGGTCAGGCCATCCCTTGACCACAGCGACCAGGCAGCTGAAATGGGTGAGGGGTGGTGGCATTTGTGAGATTTTGGGTAACCAGGGCTCTCTCCTTCCTTTCTCAGGTAACCAACGAGGATGTAGCGATTGACTGCCGGCTGGGCTTGAAGGAGGGGAGGCCGTTCTCGGGAGTGACGGCGTGCATGGACTTCTGCGCTCACGCTCACAAGGACCAACATAACCTCTACAACGGCTGCACCGTGGTAAGCAGGCGCCTGGCAGGGCTTTTTGGGGTGCTCCCGCCTGATTTGGCATGCTCCTTTTGAGGGGCTCCACGCCCAGTTGTCCCACCCTTTTGACTCCAGATCCTTGGTGTGGGCACACCTCACATGAGCTGCTCAGAGCTGCCCCCCACCCAGACTTGAGCACGGTGCTAACAGAGACCAGCACCTGCTTTTGTCAAACCCAAACCCCGCGGGAGGTTTCCAAATACCAACCAGGGACCAGAGCAGGCTGGGGGGATGCCAGGCTGGCACGGCTTCACGTCACTGTGGGGAAGAAGTGGGAGGTTTGGCTCATCCAGCACGGGCCACATCCATCAGCATCCCACTGACAGCACCTGCTCTGGCCAGGTCTGCACACTAACGAAGGAAGACAATCGTGTGGTGGGGAAAATTCCCGAAGATGAGCAGCTGCACGTCCTCCCCCTCTACAAGATGTCCAGCACAGATGAGTTCGGCAGCGAGGAGAACCAAAATGCCAAGGTGGGCAGCGGGGCCATCCAGGTGCTCACATCCTTCCCCCGCGAGGTCCGCAAGCTGCCCGAGCCTGCCAAGTCCTGCCGGCAGCGGCAGCTGGAAGCCAGGAGAGCTGCTGCGGAGAAGAAGAAGCTGCAGAAAGAGAAGCTGATGACGCCAGAGAAGATCAAGCAGGAAGCGCTCGAGCTCCCCACGCTCCAGCCAAATGCAGGTAACAGGGGCAGAGGTGAGGTCCTGCCGCCCCGAGCCGCCCGGAAAGCGCATGAGGGGATGGGGATGTGGCTGGGGGCTTTCTTGGGCTGGTGCGTTGCGATGCTGGGTGGCATCTCTGTGCCACCTGGGTTCTCACGAAGGTGTGAATCGATGCCAGTGTGCCAGGTGATGGCAAGGGATGCCAACCTCTGCAGTTGGCTGGCAGACCCATCACCGTGGGATTTCTGAGTCTGGCCGAGTGTTCTGGGGTCCTGGCTCCCCTCCGTTGGCTTCCTCGGCTGGCAGGTCACGGGGACTGTGTGTGCTGTCCCACAGGTATGGCGTTGAAAGGCGGGATACCCCCGCAGCCACTGAAACCTTCCATCAAGGTGGAACCCCAGAGCCATTACAACGCCTTCAAGTACAACGGCAACGCGGTGGTGGAGAGCTACTCGGTGCTGGGCAGCTGCCGGCCCTCCGACCCATACAGCATGAACAGTGTTTACTCTTACCATTCCTACTATGCACAGCCCAATCTGCCTTCCGTGAACGGGTTTCACTCCAAGTTTGCGCTTCCCTCCTTTGGGTATTACGGCTTTTCCAGCAACCACATGTTCCCCTCGCAGTTTCTCAATTACGGGGCGCCCGAGAGGAGTGGGAGCAGCTGGGTGAGCAATGGCTATGAGAAGAAGCCTGACGTCTCAGCACTGCAGGAGAACCTCAACCACACCTACGGGAACACCAATTTCCCCGAGCCCGTCCCGCATAACGTGCGGAGCAAAAATCATCACCAGCGCACCTATGAGCGAGCCAACCGCTATGCCAGCCAGCAGAAAGCAGCGGCGGCGGCGGCCGGGGCGCACAGGACTAGCTCGAGCTTGGAGGAGGCACCGTCGTTTGCACAGAACTGTTTTGGCAGCCGGCCCATCAAGCAGGAACCTCCGGATCCCCCACCCACCATCGAGCCCCTTCCCAGCGCAGCGGCCATGCCCAGCACTGGCTTAGCGCTGCCGGCCATCCCCACGCACGGCACGGCACCGGAGCAGCGCTGGAGCCCCTTCAAGGCGCCCCAGGGCACGGCTTCCCCCGAGAGGACTAGCACAGCTGAGGGCTCATGGAGCGCGCTGGCGCCAGGCTCGGGCGGGCGGGAGAAGCTGAGCGCCTTCGACGCTGCCGTGCGCTTGCCACCGCCAGAGAAGCAGTGGTCCAATGTCCTGGCCGGGGAGCCGGCGGCGGCAACACATGGCTCGGGCTTGCTGCCGAAACCGTGGAGCCCCTGCAAGCTGGGGGAGACGGCACTGGCAGGCACGGGCACCCCCAGCCTGCTGGGGTCACTGGGGTTCAGCTCGGCTCTGCCAGGGCTGCCCAGCTTCCCCGAGGAGCCGTGGGGGTCTGTGAAGGTGGAGGAGCGGAGGACACCAGCACCCAGCCCGGGGCTGCCGGACAAGCCATGGGAGGCAGCGGTGGGTGAGAAGGGGGCGGCAGGGCCCCGCCGGGAGAAGCCATGGGACCCCTTTGGCCTGGAGGAGGATCTGCCGGAGAAGGTTGTGAAGGAAGAAGAGGATGATGAGGAGGAAGAGGAAGAGGAAGAGGAAGAGGAGTGGTCGGACAGTGAGCACAACTTCCTGGATGAGAACATCGGCGGCGTGGCTGTGGCGCCCGCCCACGGCTCCATCCTCATTGAGTGCGCCCGCCGTGAGCTCCACGCCACCACCCCGCTGAAGAAACCCAACCGCTGCCACCCCACCCGCATCTCCCTCGTCTTCTACCAACACAAGAACTTGAACCAGCCCAACCACGGCCTGGCGCTGTGGGAGGCCAAGATGAAGCAGCTGGCGGAGCGGGCTCGGGCCCGGCAGGAGGAGGCAGCGCGTCTGGGGCTGCCGCCGGACGCCAAAGCCTTTGCCAAGAAGCGCAAGTGGGGTGGCGCATTGGCGACTGAGGCGCCCAGCAAGGAGAGGAGGGACTCGGTCCCCACGCGGCAGGCGGTGGCCATCCCCACCAACTCCGCCATCACTGTGTCCTCCTACGCCTACACCAAGGTGACGGGCCCCTACAGCCGCTGGATCTGAGATGCAGGCAACCGCCGTGGCCCCATCTTACCTCAACCCTCAGCAGCGCCGGAGCCCGGCGTTACTTCGTGGTGCTTTCTCCTCGGGCGTGGGGGAGAAGAAAACAAAACTAAATAGAAAAAACTGAAGTGAAACACAATAACCACAAGAAAAAAATCCAACCCATAGGAAACAAACCCAACACATGCGCTCGGGAGCAGCGGAGCCGGCGCGGGCTCACGCCATCAGAGAGCTGCGCCTGGCAAGGAGTTGGCAAACCAAGCAAAACTTGGTTGAAAAAGTCAAGAGGAACGATGTTGTTTGATGATTTTAGGTAATCTCATATTTATATCTCCATGTTTTTTAATCTAGCCTCGGATGAATTTCCTAGCGTTCTTTCGCAAGGAGAGGTTTTTAATTCCACTTAAAATGGCCTATCTGTTGGATTTTATTTTATTTTATTTTTTACTCCAATGACAACGATGAAGCCGATCTTTGAAAGAGAAGCCAACATTGAAAAACCACCCTAATCATGAATCCAAACCAACCTGAACACCAAACCAGCTTAAAGGCAAGAGGTGACTCCCTCCAGCTCTGACACATGGGGGCTGGTGGGACTGTGTGCTTTACTGTCAGCCGGACACGCTGAACATCCAATTCTTTTTATTCCAAGGACCTAAAAATAACAATTTTGCAGCTTGAGGAGTCCTTTCTTACAGCAACGGGAGCCCACGAGCAAGCGGGCTGTCCCGGGATGGCGCGTCTTCGCTCAGCTCCTCGCCTCCGGCGGGATCGGTTCTGCTGCGACGGAGCAAGCTGGCGTCTTTCCTGGCGCCAGAGACCTCAGGACACGTCCGGGCTGGGGAATGCCGCTGCTGGGGGGCCACACTCGGGCTCGGACTTTGGGCTCCTTTGCCCATGGCCCCAGGGCAAGTGGCAGCGGCAGCATCTCCATAGGAGCCGACGGGACAAAAACAGAAAAACAAAAACAAAAACAAAAAAATTACAAAAAACAGGAAAAAAACACAAACCAACCCCAAACTGTGAATAGCAAGTGTTGCTCTCTGTACATCACTGTTGCTAAAGTCTGGTGCTTTCCGTCTCCGGGGGACTTTTCTCTGTGCAATCGGCTCTGGGAAGAGCGAATCCCAAGACTTGGCTGGCCAAAACCCCGCTGGTCCGCCTTCCCTGCCGGTGCCGGCGAGCCACGGCCAGCGCCGCTGGGGCTCGGTGCTCTTTCTCTCCCCGGGTGCCATCCCTCCTTCCTACGGATCACCGTTCTTCCCGCAAAAAAACAAAATGAAACTAAACTAAAACCCAACCCAACCAATAACCCAGCGACGACAACAACTGCGTGGTGCTTTTCAAACACTCTCAGTCGAGACTTCCCGCCTGATGCCGGAGCCGTGCCGGGATGGATGGCGGGTGGCCAAGCTGCCCCGCGGCTCACCGGGAGCGCGGCATGGCCGGAGCCGGGGGCCAGTGCCCCCGGGGGTCGTTGCTTTTGCACTTTGAGGTGCCTTTTGGAGAGCCAGCGAGGCAGCGCCGACGCCGTCACCGTGCAGGATCACCTCGTGTTTACTGTCACCCTCGTTCCTTGCGCACGGGCACGGATCAGCAGGATCTCGGTAAAACAGCCTGAACATTTACGTGGTCTGATTTTAAACCTGTAAATAGGGAAAGAATTTTTTTAAAAGCACTTTCACCTAGATTTAAGAAATGAAAGCGAAACTTAAAAAGCAAACAACTCCCCTCTTTCCCCTCCCCCCCCAGCCCCCAACTTGAAGCAGTATGTTTTAAACAAGATTATTGTGGGAGAACTGTAAATACTGGCAGAATATTTAACATGCTTTGTCCGTCCTTCATCATTAATTAATTTTTTTTTTGTTCATTTTTTAACCATAATCTGTAAAGTCGCGTATATTTGACAAGGAAACTCAACGAGCTATTCCCGCTTTTCTTATAAATACCCAATAGCATATCAGGATTGTAAGAGTCAATGGCAAGTCAGATTTTAGGGATGCCGGCGGGCGATGCCGGGGACCCGCCGTGTCGATGTGGTTCGGAACGCGGAGAGGGGACCCGGCTGATCCGGGGCCGGATTCGGGTGCCGGCCCCGTTGGTGTTGCCCGGGGTCTCTGGCTGGCATGACGGGGGTGCCTTGGAGCTTTGCCCGGCGGGGCGAGCGTCAGGAGGAGAAGGAGCGTTCGGAGAGGGCGGTGGTCCGTGTAACCTGTCTAAGTCCTGCTTCCTCAGAGGTTTTTCGGTGCAGGGAGGGGTCGGTCCGGCGCAGCGTTGGCTCCGGCGGGTTCATCCCGGGAGAGCGGGGAGCTGCCGGTGCCGCGGGTCGGGGAGCGAGAACTGCTGCAGTCTCACGTTTTTACACTACATAATGTCTAACCTACCTCAACTCTCAGTCATGACAAATTCGCACGCTTCAGACTTCTACACAAACTCGAAATCTATGCACAGCTCTTTACCCCTTGCTGCTGAGAGGCTGTTTCCAAGCAAAATCTTTTCCTTTACCTGTCCCGGTGGCCGCGCTCGTCCCGCCCGTGCCGAAGCCACGGGGGTCACGGAGCTCGGGGGGAGGGTTGTTTTCAATCGCTTCCGAGTGGGATGTGGGGACCTGACTTTGCAGCAGGTCATGGCCACAATGGTGCTAGAACAAGACCCGTGGTAGAAACCCCAGGGAGGGCTCGGTGTGGGGAGCCCCGGCCGGCTCCGTCATCCTGCTTCGGCTTTTCCGGCCGCGATGCTTTGCCTCGGGCAGGAAACGGGGGATGCAACTTGGGTCCCCCCATCTCGATGCTCTCGGGATGAGGCATGGGAAGGAGAAGGAAACCAGAATCCCTGAGGTGCCTCAATTGCTGATTTTTCCTTTTAATACTGGAGTACGCTTTGTGGGCTCTATAAGGCATATTTTTATTAAATGAAATCTTGTAATACAAACGGTGCTATGGTGTTTTAACAAACTATCACGCTTCTGCCTGATTCCATCTCGCTGAGGTGCTACTAATGTATATAATGAAATTAAGGAACCAAGATTAAAAAACAAAACAAAACAAAAAAAAATTTAGCAATGTCGTTGAGAAGGAAGTTTACTTTTCCGGAGCGACAGCTCGAGGTGTGCTGGGAGCCAGTTGGGTTTATGCAAACTGAAAGAGGTGCCGCGTCCGAGGTGTGCCGCCGGCCGGGGTCGTGGTGGAGCCGTTCCCTGTGTGGTGTGGTCCTGGGACGAGGTGCTCAGAGGTGGCGTCCGGGCATGAGGCTCGGCCAGGTGTGTGGCCTTGGTGCTTGGCCGCAGTGCTTGGACAGGGTGCTTGGACGTGGTGCGTGGACATGGTGCTCAGGCACGGTGCTTGGTCACACATCGTGGACGTGATATGTGGACATGGTGTTCGGTCACACATCGTGGACGCGGTCCTTGGTTGTGGTGCTCGGACATGGTGCTTGGTCACACATCGTGAACGTGCTTGGACACGGTGCTCAGCCACAGGTCATGGACATAGTGCTTGGATGTGGTGCTCAGGAATGGTGCTCGGTCACACCTTGTGGGTGTGGTGCTCAGACATGGTGCTCAGGCACAGTTCTTGGCCACACATTGTGGACATGGTGCTCAGACGTGGTGCTTGGCTGTGGTGCTCAGCACGGTGCTTGGACGTGACGGTCGGCAGTGTGCTCAGACGTGGTGCGTGAACACAGTGCTCGGTCCCGGTGCTTGGCCACACTTGATGGACATGGTGCTCAGACATGGTGTGTGGACACGGTGCTCAGACGTGGTGCTTGGACGTGGTGCTTGGACATGGTGCTCGACTGTGGTGCTTGGATGCAGTGCTTGGACACGCACCACAGACATGGTGCTTGGGCACGGTGCTCGGATGTGGTGCGTGGCCATGGTGCTGTGTTTGGTGCTTGGACTTGGTGCATGGACATGGTGCTCAGGCACGGTGCTCTGCTGTGGTGCTTGGACATGGTGTGTGGACGTGGTGCTTGGGCATGGTGCTTGACCACACTGCTCAGACATGGTGCTTGACCATAGTGCTCAGACATGGTGCGTGGACATGGTGCTCGGGCATGGTGCTCAGCCACGCCACCGTGGATGTGGTGCTCAGCCGTGGTGTGTGAACATGATGTGTGGACACAGTGCTTGGCCAGGGTGTGTGGACAGTGCTTGACCACAGTTCTCGGACATGGTGCATGGACATGGTGCTCAGGCACGGTGCTCAGCCATGCCACCGTGTACGTGGTGCTTGGACGTGGTGCTCAGCCAGGGTGTGTGGACATTGGTGCTCAGCCAGGGTGCTTGGACATGGTGCTCGGACATGGTGCTCAGCCAGGGTGCTCGGACATGGTGCATGGACATTGGTGCTCAGACACAGTGCATGGACATTGGTGCTCGGGCACGGTGCTCAGCCATGCACTGTGGACATGTTGTGTGGACACAGTGCTGGGACGTGGTGCATGGATGTGGGTGCCCTGCGTGGTGCTTGGACTCGGTGCATGGACTCGGTGCTTGGCCATGTGTCCTGGACGTGGTGCCTGGGCACGATGTGACTGACCACGTGTTGTGGACATGGTGCTTGAGCATGATGCTCGATGGTGGTGCTCAGGCCAGCGCGTGGACATGGTGCTTGGCCACACACCACAGCCACTGTGTGTGGACGCAGTGCTGAGCTGGGGTGTATGGATGTGGTGCTCAGCCGTGGTGCTTGGACACGGCGTGCGGACACGTGTGGTGGTTGAACATGCAGCATGGACGCAGTGGTTGGGCACGGAGCATGGACATGGTGGTTGGATTTGGAGCATGGACATAGTGCTCGGGCACGGAGCATGGACACGGTGTTTGGGCACGGAGCATGGACATGGTGCTCGGGCACGGAGCATGGGTACGGTGGTTGCCCACCCTGCATGGGCACTGGGCACTCCCATGGCACCCTGATGGGCACGGTGCTGACCGGCAGTGCTGGAGCGTGGCAGCCTCACCCCAGCACCGACCCCCAGCACCGCCTGGCCAGGCCCGGTCCCGGCACTGCTCCCCCGCAGCACCGGCCCCGCGCTGCCGGTGCTCAGCACCGCGCCAGCCCCGTGTCCATCCCCGTGTCCAGCCCCACATCCATCTCTGTGTCCAGCCTGTGTCCAGAGCCCATGTCCAGCCCGTGTCCAGCCCGTGTCTATCTCCATGTCCAGCCCCTTGTCCATGTCCATG
>VXAC01004441.1:177907-204580 GCA_013399225.1 Rhipidura dahli | reverse complement strand
GAGGGCTGGGCAGGGAAGGGAAGAGTGCAAGGTGGCTTTTTCCCCTCCTGCCAGATCCAGAGCGGCATCGGGAGGCTGATCCTGAGGGAGGAGATGAAGGCTCGCTCCAACTCGTACGCAGACCCCTGGACCCCCCCTCGCAGCTCAGCCAGCAGCAGAGAGGCCCTGCACACCGCGGGCTACGAGGGCTCCCTCAATGGCTGTAAGGCTGTCCCTGCCCGGCCCTCTGTCCCACCCTGCCCAGCCACAGCCCCTCGGGAATTTTGGGGGGTGGAGAGGGAAGATCGGGACAAGGGAAGGGGTGATGAGAGGTGTTGGGCGTGGAACTGGGCTCAGGAGGGACTTTTCCTCTCTGGAGGGTTCCATCCTTTCCCAGTACCTCAGCTGGGATGGGGCATTGCCCGGTGGGTGTCTGGGCAGCCTGAAAGTGCCTCATGGAATGGCTGAAGGATCCCTTGGGAATGTGGCAGCACAGCCATGCCAGGGTTGCTGTGACCTGGTTTTGGGGACCTGCTGGCACCCCAGAGCTGCTGAGCGGCCCCAGGGCTGCCTGGCTCGCACTGCTCTTGTCACAGAGTCCCCAGGGCACCCAGCCCTGTCCTTGGGGCCACGGTGGGGGGGGTTGGGGGGCACTTCAGAGCCTGGCAGCACAGATGGCCCTGTCCATCCCATGCTCTCCTTTCTCACGGCACATCTGCCCTCACTGAGCTGTTTGGGGATGCTCAGGGAGCCCCCTCAGCCCTGAGGGCTCCTGGGAGCCCCGAGGAGGATCTGTGGGGCTGGGAATGGGCAGTTCTGCATGGCATGGGGTGCTCGGCCCTCCCTGACAGCCGGCTCTGCTCTCCTTGCAGCTCCCCGAACCCACTACCTGGCCGACAGCGGTGAGTGCCTGACCTGAGCCCTCCCCAGCTGCTCCCCGAGCCCGGGGGTGCAGAGCCTGATCTGGGGGAGGTACTGGGACCAGGGAGGGCAGAAGGGAAGCCAAGAAGGAGCCCTTGAAAGCCTGGGATAGGACAGAGCTGAACCAGGGCAAAGAGGATGAGGCGGGGAAAGAGAGAGGAGAATGTGTTGCCCTGAAGGGTGAGGTTGGGAGGGCTGCCACAGGAAAGGGATTTTGGGGAGAGAATTATCAGCACGGGAGGGAGCCAGGCTGCAAACGAGCTGGAGCTGGAAGGAGACAGAGCAGGAGGGTGGCCCAGTGGGGGCTGTCCCGGGGGGTGAGGTTCCTCCCTGCCTTTTCCCTGATGCCCCTCGGTGGCTTCTTTGCAGATCCCCTCATTTCGAAGTCGGCTTCCCTCCCTGCCTACAGGAGGAACGGGCTGCACAGGGTGAGTGCCTCCTGCCTTGCCGGGCATTCCTCATTCTCTCGGGAATTCCTCATTCTCCCAGCGTTCCCTTTCCATGATTGGGATGTCGTCCCCCTTCTCTACATCCCTGCTGTCACTGCTGCCCCGTGCCAATCCAAAATGAGCCTTATTCGGATCCAAAGTGCCCTGTCCAGGCAGTGCCTGCCCTGAAAGTCCCACGGGGCACTTTTCAGAGGGGTGCTGGTGTTGCTTTCCAGCAGAAGAGCTTTGCTTTATATCCTGGGCTCGGGATTGCTCGGGATCAGGGGTTCTGCTCCTGCCTCCTCGTGTCTCCGTCTCCCTGCTGGTGCGTGGGGACCTTGGTGTCCTCCCCTGGGGACGCGTGAGGTGCCGCTCAGAGCGTCTGGAGCAGCCTCCCCCTCACTCCTCCCTCCCTCCATCCCTCCCGCAGCCTCCCAGCGCGGAGCTTTTCCACTACGACAGCACCAACGCCGTCAACTGGGGGATGCGAGGTAAGGGGACCCTGCAGGCATCCCGGGGGCGATGCTGGGGGGCTGCCACCCACCCCCCACTCCCCCTCCCCCGGCAGGCAGCTCTGGGAAGGGGGGCTGGAGGAAAAATGGGGGGATCCGGGGGGAGGGCAGTGACAGCAGAGGGGACAGGGTGGCTCATGTGTCGCTCCTCTCTCTCTCCCCAGAGTACAAGGTAAGACCCTTCTGCTGCAAGGAGCGGCCTCCAGCCTGAGGTGGGAGTCCCAGGGATGTGTCCTTGTGTCCCCAGGCTCCTCGGGGGGAAGCTTTGCCCTCTGCCTGCAATGCTCTGCCTTCACCCCCTCCCATCCTTCACCTGACATCCTCCTCACCCCGAAACTGGGGGCTCAGAGCAGAGTCCCTCCCCTCCTGCCAGGTCCCAAGAGGCTGAGCAGGATTGTCCCCCGGGTGAGGAACAGAGCAGGGGGGGTTGTGCTGCTGCTTTCCTGCTCACGTTCGTGCCTGGGCTGTTCCTGGTGGGAGCAGGTTATTCCAGAGCCACCACGGAGATTCAGGGTGGATCAGAGTCACCCTGAGAGCGATCCCCAGAGTCAGCTGTGCCACCCAAACCCTGTTAAACACAGCAAGAGGCTTTGCCCTCGCTCCCAAGCGTGCCCCGGGTGTCCCGTGGCTGCCCCACGCTCTCCCTGTCCCCGTGCAGATTTACCCCTACGAGCTGCTCCTGGTGAAGACGAGGGGGAGAAACCAACTGCCCAAAGACGTGGACAGGACTCGGTTAGAGGTGAGAAGAGCCTTTGCCGCTGGGGACAAACCTCCTCAGGGCACAGAGGGACCTGACCCCGCAGGACAGGCAGCGTGTGGGTCTCGGGGCCGTGTGAGGAGCATCTCCACCTCTGCCCAGGAGCACACGAGTGTCAGGGCACTGTCACAGTGCTCCTGCTGCTCCCCTGGCCAGGCAGAGCTGTGTCCCCTGTGCCTTTGGCAGGGGCAGGAGGGAGGCAGGAGGGCCCAGTGCTGGGGGTTGTGTCACCCCACTGTCCCAGCGGGCAGGGGATGCCCCCCAGACCCCTTCCACGACCCTGGAAGGTGCCCAGCTCTGTCCCAACCTCCCATCTCTCCGCAGAGGCACCTGTCCCAGGAGGAATTCTACCAGATCTTCGGGATGACCATGGCCGAGTTCGACCGCCTGGCGCTGTGGAAGAGGAACGAGCTGAAGAAGCAGGCCCGGCTGTTTTAAATGCAGTGCACTATAAATATATACAGACCTATAAATATATACATAGAGAGATCTCTACATGGCAGCTCTGTATGATTCTCGGGGCTGCACAGGGCACAGGGGCCCTCTCTGCACCCCTGAGAGTGAACTGGAGCCTTGCAGTGGATGGAGTGGATCCTTGGTTGGATGCTTTGTGTTTCCTTTCCTTTTCCCGATTTCTGTGTCGATCCCTGGGTTCTCCCCACACTTGGTGTCTGTCACTGCTGCCCCACAGGGACACGAGGGGAGGGGGAGGATTTTCCTCTCCTGGGGCTGGCAGAGAGCAGCAGGGTTTGGGATGGGAGGTGGGGTAGGGGTGTCCCATCACCTTCTGCTCAGCTGGGCTGGGGATTAGGGGTGGAAAAGGCGCTGGGCACAATGGCAGCAAAGTGGGATCTCACTGCAGGCTCCTGAAATCCCTCCCTGCCTTTCCATGGCCAGGACTGGGGGCACTCCAGGATCTGAAATGTAGAGCTTGGGAAGTGGTGAGGACCCCACGGGGCCAAGGTGAGAGCCTGAGCCCCAATCCCTCCCGGGCTGGTGAGGTTCCCTGCAAACCCTGGGTCGCTCCAGAGCCAGTTCCTCCTCCCATGGTGCTGCAACAGCCACTTTCCATCCCCAAACCCAGCCCTTTGTAAACAGAACAGCCAAAGCCACCTCCTGCCTTGTGCAGTTTCTTGCTGCTCTTCAGGTTTGTCCAGGGCTGAGTATTCCAGGATATTCCAGCTGGGAGCTGGGGGAGGGCTGGAGGAGAGAAGGGGGAGATGCAGGTCCCACCACCTGCCGGACCTCTCCTGGCTTTCCCTGAATTCCCCATCACAGCTGCCTGAGTGCCTGATGAATCCCTCTGGGAATGAAGGAAATTCCCTCCCCTGCAAACTCTGCATATTTGTATCCCAAACTCGATGGGATAACTTCCTTTTTTGCCTTTTTTTTTTTCCCCATAAAAGGAATAAGGTAATTTCCACACAAACATCTTCCCTGGTGTCTGTGGTGCTCTGCTTTCCTATTTGCTTATCCAGCAGGATTTTTGGGCATACAGCAGGATTGAACAGTCCCAAAAACAGGCCAGGGGACCGGGGGGTACCAGCAGGAGCCAGGTCAGTGAGGGGACAGTGAGGGATTTACCTTCACTGTGCCATGGGCCACGTTCTGGTCCCCTCTGGAACCTTCCTGTCCTGGCGTCCCCCACGGGGAGAGGATTCAATGCCCTCCCTGCCATCCAAATCTGCCCAGTTTGTTGCCCAAAAATCCATCAGCAGGTTCCCTTTGCAGAGGTTTGCCGGGGTGCAGAGGGCTCAGGGCAGGAGTTTTCCCATCCAGTTCTGGGAGCTTTATGCCAGCAAGGAAAGGGCTGGGGGCTGAGGTGGGGATGGCAGCACTGCCCTGGGAATTGCTCTTGTCTGCTTTAGTGCAGCAGTAAATGAGCTGGGTTTATTTATAATTATTTTCCTCACGTAACCCAGGCCTCCCTAAATCAAACTCAACTGTTTGTGGCT
The DNA here is from genome assembly GCA_013399225.1 of Rhipidura dahli. NCBI lineage: Eukaryota > Metazoa > Chordata > Aves > Passeriformes > Rhipiduridae > Rhipidura > Rhipidura dahli. The sequence goes on along the minus strand of VXAC01004441.1, from coordinate 200,028 downwards.
GTAGGAATCTCCCCTCTCCAGCAGCAGTTCCAGCAATGAAGCCTGGGGGATGTAATTAATAACAATAATTAACACAACAGCAGGATCTTCTCATTTCCAAAGCGTTTTATGGACGGTAACTCTTCTCCAAAAGGGCCTGCATGGCAAAGATGGGGAAACTGAGGCAGGGTTTGGTTTTATCTCTCCGAGCCAGAGCAGCCTCTCCATCCCCTGCCATGCTGGGCCAGCAGACACTGCGAGGGTCCCTGCTGGTGTCCCAGCACCAGGGAGTCACCCCAGGTGTCACCACTTGTTCTGGAAGCTGTCCCAAAGCCCCAAAGCAGCCAGAGCCTGGTCGTGATTCCTGCCCCAGTCACAGCCCCAAAGGTGATCCCAAACTGTGGAAGAAAACTGGGGCTCAATCCAGAATGGACAGTCCATGAAACACCATCCAGGCAGGAGCTGGTTCCCAGCTGGGCATGGGGGGATGAAAGGGGCCAAGTGGCTGAAATTGCCCCAGAAGGAGAATTTCTCAAGTCAGTTGTTAATTAATTAATCAGATATTTCAATTATTGCTTTCCCAAGCCATAACTGGGTGCGTGTGAAACCTCATCCCATTCCTGTCACAACCTGCTGTCCCCACAGGGCTCAGCTGCAGCCAGGATTGTCCTGGGAGTGCCGGGAGCCCCTGTCCCTGCTGCCACGCCTGGGACACTGTCATATGTCCCACAAGTGTCCCAAGGCCCGGTCTGTGCTGGGGAGGGACAGTGACAGTGGCATGGCCAGGGAGACGCTGGGCACGGCAGGAACACCAGGATGAAGCAGATAAGGACGGGATTTTGGGGAGGGGGACACAAGGAGCGAGCAGTGAGGGGGAGCCGCGCTCTTTGCTGACTGTGGGAATTCGGGTTTTTCCCTCTAAACCGAAATTACCGATCCCGGGTAATGATGGGCAAGACCCCCACCCTTCCCGGGGGGTTCGCAGGGTGGCAGGGGACCCCAGGCTGTCCCCGCGGGTTGTCCCCGGTGCCGTGCCGGGCCGGGCCGGTGCTCGGCGCTGCCGTGCACCGAGCGAGCGAGCGAGGGAAGGAGGGAGGGGCGGAGGAAGGGATTGGCCGCCCCGAGGCAGAGCCGGCCCCGCCGGGCGGCCGCTGCCCGGGACATTCGCCCGCGCGCAGCTCCCGGAGCGGCCGCGGCTGCCGCGGCTCCGGACCATGGACCGGCTCAGCGGTAGGGGGACATGGGACACCATGGGATGGGAGGGGAGGGGACAGCAGGGGATGTGCGTCGCGTCCCCGCAGCGCAGCGCGGAGCGCACGGGGGATGCCCGCGGCCGCCGCAGGGAATCCCCGGTCGCGCATCCCCGTCCCAAGCGGGCGGGCGCATCCCGGGATCCCTGCAGGATCGGGATCCATGTGGGATCGTGCTCGGAGCGTGCCTTTCTTTGCTCCTCAGCACTCCTCCAGTAGGGCCGGTTGGGGCACGAACTGGAACCAGTTTCTCTTTGCTGGTCGGATGGGGAAAACACCAGCAGCCTGCAAGGGGGAGACCGTGGGGTGTAAGCACTTGTTAGGGGGAATTGTGGCCGTGGAAAGGGAGGTGGCCTTTCCAGGTGGAGCTGATCGGGTTCCGAGGGTTTCCTTGTCCGGGGAAGACGCCGGGAGTCTCCGAAAGCCACGGAGGGCCCGATCCCCGCCCTGCTGGGGAGAGCTGCCTTCCCACACGTGTGCGATTCCCGCCTGCGGCCCGTGGCACCGGGCTCACCGAGCTCCTGGGCTTTGATCTGGGATCTGTAGAAACCTGCCAGGGCTCTGGGCCAGCTTTACAGAGAAGGTCCTGGCTTTCTGCTGGGGCTGGCAGGTCCCCGGAGGGAGCAGGGGGAGGTTTGCGGGGAGATTGCTTCTTCTTCTGCTTCTGCTGCTGATTGCAGCCTGGGGCTGCACAGGAGGAGCAGGTGGTGACATGATGGAGCACGGGGGTCCTGGCCCTTGACCTGTCCTTGGAGGTGCTACAGAAACACCGGCCAGAAACGATAAGAGAGTGGCCAGGGGCCTCTCGGGCTCCAGGGGCTGGGACCACGCTGAAGCCCCAGGGCGGCCCGGGAGTGCTGCGTCTGCAGCTCTGGGTCAGCACCACAAAGACTCGGGGGTCAAGAGTTCCCCTTGCCGATGTAAAAGGATGGGGTGGCGTTTCCGCAGTGGAAACTCAGCTCCGAGGAGTTGAGGACTGGTGGAAACACAAGCACGGTGTCAGTGCTCGGGGAGCAGCGTCAGTAGCCTGCAGCCCGGGAGGGGACAGGGCTGGTGACAGGGACAGCCGTCCCCTGTGGCCGTGTCCAGCCAGGGTGGCTTTGCCAGCTCTGAAGGAGGGAGCTGTGGCAGGACGGGGAGTGTTGGCAAGTGAAAATTGAGCTGTCCTTTGGGGTCCCAGGGGATATCACTGCTGGGGACAGGGCGGGCAGGGGGTCTCGGCTTCCCCGTTCTCTTGCGGTGTGACCCGATGGGAAATTCCGTTTGCACTCCAAAAATCAAACCTAGGCCCTCATGGCAGGGAAGGAGGGGATGCCCAGCTGTGGGAGCCGTGTCTGGGCACGGTTTGGCCTCTCCACAGGCTGACCCTGCCAGGGAAGAGCAGTTTTATCCCCCTCGCTGGTGCCTGCCATGGCAGCGACGGCAGCGCCTGCCTGCTTTGTTCTGAGTGCTCGTGATGAATTGCTCTTGGCACCTGGATGGCTCTTTGCTAATGAAAACCTCCCCAAGCCCCTCCTGCTCATCAACCAGAGCTGCTGGGTCCCTCTGGGGGCTGCGACTTGCAGGGGGAAGGTTCCCTTCCCCAGTGACCGGGTGGGTCTGGCTTTAGGCAGGAGCTCTCTGCCCATTCCCAGCTGTATCCTGATTTTATCATCTGCCAGTTTTTCCTCGTTGCCCAGCAGCGTGGCCCAGCTCTACACCAGTGGCTCACTGGGGGGACTGGTGCTGTGGGCTCTCGGCAGAGTTGTTTCAGGTTGTGCTGATGGCAAACCCGGCTCCCACAGTGGGATTTGGGAGGTGACCCTTTGCTCAAACACGCACATGGCTTCTCCTCCCTGATTAGTGTCTCTTCCCTGACCTTTAGAGCCACCAGAATTTAGGTCTTGCCCCAAACTTATCTGGGCTCTAAATCCAGCAAAGCCGGCGGAGATGTGCCGGGGATAAACTTGGCTCCAGCTCGCCCACAGGAATGGGGAGGCTGCCGGGATCATTCCTGCCCTGCCGCCTGCGAGCTGGCAGCAGGAATCCTGCCGGTGCGAGGGCTCTGGGGCGGTGAGGAGCACAGCCCGGGCCAGCTGTTAGCGCCGGGCAAGTGCCGAGCTCTGCTCCGCATTGCAGCCATTCCTTCCGCTGGAAACTCAGCCTGTTTATAGCCCGGGGGGTGTGGGGAAGGGGGCTGAGCCCCTCTGGGGCTGCCCCAGCCCCTCAGGGTGAGTAAAACAGGGTGGGAGGGAAGCCCTGGGGGTGCTGATGCTGTTGCTGTTTTGCTTCTCTGGATTTTCCAATATCCTTGGTGTTGCAGCTTTGGCCTTAGCAGGGAAATCCTGGATCTGTGTGAAGCCTCCTGGCAGCTCCGGAGGGGCTGCTGGAGAGGGGAGGGACCCTGTGTGATGGCGTCCCACATCCAGGAACCCTGGGGATTGTCCTATCTGTCTGGAAAACCTGCCTCTTTCCCACTCCTGACCTGGAAATGCTCTTTTCCTGTGCAAACGTGCAGAGCTGCGAGGCTGCCGTGCCCTTTGCGCCGGGGCAGCGCCGGAGCTCCCACGGACCTGCAGGAGGTTCCTATCCCTGTTCCCTGCCCAGGAAAGCTTTGTTTAAGGTTTCAAAGGAGCTGTCTCATCCCAAGGAGCGGGGAGCCCTTTCAGAGGAGAGCACTGGGCTCGACCCAAGCTCTCCCTGCTGTTCAGCGGCCAAATCACTCGCTGGGGACAGGAGATAACAGTTGAGCAGAGAGAGTGCAGGCTCAAAGTGGTTTCTGGCATCCCAGACTCACGTCCTAAGCCCTTAACCCTTCCCCGTTACCCAGTCTGGCACAGCTCAAACTCCCTCCTGAGGAGCCCATCTCCTCCTGCTTGTAAGGAACCTTAAAATTAACGACAGCTCTCTGTCCTGTAAAATATCTGTTAAATGCCTCTGTCCCAGGCCGGCAGCAAGGCAATTGGGTTGGAAACCTCTCACTGCACAAACAGGGGGCTGGCAGCCGTGCCAGGGCACCCGCGAGGTGAGGGAGCAGGGAGGGCACCCTGGCAGGCAGCACCCCGAGGCGCTGCAAGCAGCGGCATTTGGGGAGCTCGGGTCCCTGCGTGGATTCTGGGCTGACAATTTGACACTGGGGAAGGATGTAATAACCTCTCCGAGCCTTCCCCCCACCACGGCACGGCTGCTGCAGCCCCTTCCTTCCCTGCTCCTGATAAAGCCTCCCGTGGCATCAAAGCCGGCTCGTTGGCAGGCGAGGGAAAACACTGACATTTCGTAACAGTCTGGAACAAAAACAGCTTTGCTGCAAGGGGTTTCCACCGCTCAAAATATAAATTTTTTTTCCTTTCTTTTTTTTTGAAGTGGTTTTCATGTGCATTTGATGCTGGCAGTGATAAGAGGGAGCTCAGGGAGACGCTGGTATGCTCTGATTGCTGGCAATTAGCAGGAGATGTGCGAGGAGCACTTTGAAGAACGGCTTCGGCTTCCTCCGGGGATTTTTGAGCATTAAACCCACCCAAGTTTGCGATGGGGGGGGAGCAGCTGCTCATTTTCTGCGGTCCAAAATGTGGGGAAACCAAGGTTGTGAAGGACAAAACCAGGAACAGAACTTAGGGAGAGGCAGGTTTGAGAGCTGGTTCTGGTGTCCCGGAGTTAAAAGCAGGTGAACCACAGCAGTCAGTCACACCTTGTCGCCTTTCCCGCTGGGATATCCCGGTTTTCCTGCCCCTGCAGCCCTTCCCCGCAGGGGTTAAACGGGTAGGAAATGCTGCGGGATGGTGGCCTTGCCGCTGCCGCACCTGATGCTCCTTTTGCCTCTTGGCAAGGGAAGGAAAGGGAAGGGCTGAGAAAATAACGCTTATCCTGCCTGCCGAGGGTCCTCCGGGGCAGCGCAGCCCCGGCCCCCACACACGGAGACCCCCTGGGACATGGGGACAGCGCTGGGGTGGCCACTGAGGGGGTCCCAACACCCCCGCCAGGCTGGGGGACTCGTGTCCAGCACGGCTCTGGAACTCGTGGGCATTGTGGGGGTCAGGGCAGCGATGCCAAGGGTGGGGGGTGGGTGCTGGGCACATCTCCCTGCCCCCAGGTCCACAGGGATGTTTCCCCCGCTGGGATCTGTGGATTCTGCTCCCAGCAGCTCTGGGAAGAAGGATCCACATCCTGCTGTCGATGGCATTTGGGAAAGCGGAGTGGGATTTGGGGAAGCTGATCCAGCAGCTCCTTCCTGCAAATCCCTGCCCATACCCTGCTGGTTGAGGGTTTGGATCCTCCTCTCCTTCTCAGGATCCTGTCACAACCTCCCCGTGTGACTTTACCTCCCGGGAAGACATGCCAGCCCTGCTGGCCTCCCCATGTCTCACTCCTGCAGGTCAGGAATTGTATCCCAGAACGTGGCTTTGGGGAATGGGGATGTACAGGGCACGGAGAAGCATCTCTTGGGGTGCAGAGAGCTTTCCACCCCCACGTGGGGATTTTGGGGATGTGGGGACTGGATCCAGCCTTGGCTGGTGGCATGGACTGGTGGGAATTGGTGTTTCCCATTAGAATTCCTGCAGTTAGCTGGAATTCCAGCTCTTCCTGGAGGCTGAAGTTTGTAATTCCAGCTGTCCCGGAGGCTGAGGTCTGCTGGAGACCAAGGGCTACGGAGAGGTGACAGCTCCAGGTGCCCACAGAGCCAGCCACAGGCAGGAAGGGGTGACCCAGGGAGGCTTCCCAGTGCTCTGCCCACCAGGGAGGGTGGGCACAGGGGTGGGCAAAGGCTCGGGGCACCATCCCAGGGCCTCTCCCAGTGCTGGAGGGGAGCCCAAGCCAACCTGTTCCTGGAGTTTGTTTGGAATAGGCCGACACCAAAATTTTGGTTGGAGGAAACACAGTTTACTCTGGGTTCTGAGTAATGCTAACATCTCTGCTCTGCCTGAAGCTTGTTTTTTATACATTACTCAGCAGGTCTCGCCCCTGCCTGACTATTCCTTTAAAGGGCATCTCAAACCTCTCCTTTTCATTCATTATTTAAATGTGTTTTCCAGCCAGCAGCCTCCGAGCCCTGCTCCCAGGCTGGAGCATCGTGCCATGAGCCTGCTGAGCCTGGCACCGAGTCCTAAATGTAATCTGGGCCTGGCACCGAGTTCTGAAGTGCAGTCTGCAAGTACTAAACCTGTGATCCATGGGATTTTCCAGAGCTCATTGTGGCTGGAAACACCTCATACCCCAGGGGGGTTTTAGGAGCTGAGTTCGGAGGTCACCCACAGCCTGGGGACACGGCAGGGTCTCTCAGAGATCTCTCCTTGTGCTCAGCTGGAAGAGGGGGTGACCCAAAAACCACCCCCTGCTCCTCTGGGGTGGGGGCAGCTGCAGCTCCGCGTCAGGGGGATGAAGTTTGCTGTGGGTGAGCAAAAGCAAACAGGCACCAACTTCTGCAGGAGGCAGAGAAAGGGGGGCTCAGCCCCTGGGGGAGGGTCCTGCCCCAGCACGGGGCACCGGGGGGTCATTGCCGGCCCGGCTCACACAGGAGGTGCCTGTGGGTGATTTAATCAGCTTGTTAATTATTACCTGCAGCACTCCGAAGCTGCTGTGAGGAGCGACATTCAGGGGCGACCAGAGGGGCTGTCCCCGAGGTTCTCCCAGCAGCGATGTCACCTCAGGGTGACACCTCTGTCCCTCTGGTGTCCCGTGGCTGTGCTGGGGAGCCACTGCCCAAGGACTGGGGTGCCAAGGGGGGTGTGCAGGGTGAGGGGCTGGGGCTGAAGGGGACATTTCCCACCCCCTGCCGTGCTCTGGGTGTGGCACCAGCAGGAGAGCCTGGACTCAGCTCCTTGTGGGGTGTCCTGCTGGCACCGGGCTGCCTGGGACAACCTCCCTCGTTCTCCGTGTCTCATTTAATCCAATTCCAGAGCAAAGAGGCTTCGCTGGCCCCCCGGAGCGAGGGATGGCTCCTGCAGGGTGTGAGCTGCCAGGGTCACCAATGGAGGTGATAATCCTCACCTTCTGCACGCTCTGTCAGCCCCTAATTGCACTTCCCTCTATCCAGGGCTGCTGTTTCCCCGTTTCAGAGCAGCAGGAGGGTGTGAGAAACCCGTGTGTCCCCTGCGGGAAAAGACTTGGGCTCAGAGGGGGTGTTTGGAGTTTGGTGTCTGGTTCTCTGGTGCAGAGCAGAGCTGGGGCTCCAGGTGAGCCCCACAGCTCCCTCTGCTCTTCTCCCCTTCCCGGGAGGTGGTGAGGACTCAGAACCCGCTCTGTGCAGAGAGCCAGGGCCAGGCAGGGGGCTTTGGGAGAACCTGGCTGAGCTGGACTCGCCTGCTCTTTGCTGGGGTGGGTGAGTGGCAGGAGCAAGACCTGAGATAAGGCTTTGTGCAGGGCTGTGTGTCCCAGGGGGATGAGCCTCTGCTGGGAAAGGCACTGGGACGGGCCCGGGAGCCTCCATGGGCTGAGCTGGTGTCACTGGAGCTGTGCTGGGAAAGGGATCCCCGGGGCTGCTGGCAGTGCTGGGGTGTCTGCAGCAGATGGGGGCACTGGTGGAGGAGGCTCAGGAGGCACAGCCAAGGCACCCTTTGTGCTTTCTGACCTCTCTGGTTGCCCATCTGCCCCTCTCCCAGGGCTGGAGTGGGACAGAGGAGCCTTCCAAACCCTGTGGGCTCCTGGTGTAAGGGGAGAAGCCGCTGCTCGGGGAGGCAGAACTGGTGGGGCCGGTGCCCCCTGGGGCAGGCAGGTTTCACATTCAGCTCCCAAGATTGATTCTCCAAGGCTATCAGCCAAGGGTATTAATTACTGCAGGACCACGATGATGAGGTCCCCAGGAGCTGTGCATGGCTGCTCTGCGTGCTTGGAGGGACAGTGGGGACGTGCTGAGGCTTCAGGGGACAAGACAAAAGATTCGGGCTTGCCTTGTGCTCCTCAACACTCAGGGATGCTGCTGCTGCAGCCAAACTGGGAGCAGGATCCCAGGAGTTCTCCCAGGAAGGGTAGCAGGGTCCCAGGCAGGCAGGAGCCAGCCCCGAGTGCTCAGCTCCTGCTGGAATTGTTGAATGCGGAGTCAGAGGCTCCCCACATCCTCCCCACTCAAGGGGCCCTTGTTTGCAGGCAGGAGATGATTCATGGGCACCGACAGGGCCCTCAGCAAATCTTCCACTCTTAGGGGATGGTGCCAGGGCTCAAGTGTGATCATTAATGGTTGGCTTTTCCCTAAAACCCCTCCGGCCTGGAGCAGGACACGCTGGGAGGAGGAGGAGGCCGAGGAGGAGGAGGAGGTGTTTTCCAGGCTGCTGTTCCCGGCCCCACCAGCCCATCCCGGATTTCCCCGCACCCAGCAGGTGCCAAGTGGCCAGGAGCAGAGCCTGGCTGGCTCCTGCCACCTCCAGGGCTGAGTGCTGCCCCTCTGCTGCCCACTTGGCAGGGCAGTGTCCCAGCAGTGGCCGCAGGCAGCTCCGTGCTGCTGTCCCCTGCACAAAGGAACAATTCTGAGAGCGCCCAGCCACCCCCGCCGAGGCACTTCCTTGCCTGCCTCCTCCTCTCCGGCGGGAAGAAACCTCCTTGGGAATGGGAATGGGGACAGGAACTGCCCTGGGAGCTCTCAGGAGGCCGTGGGCTTCCTCAGAGAGCAGCGGGGTTGGGGCTGGAGGGGGCTGCCAGCATCTCTTTGGGTGATACCCCTCTCAGGATGCCCGTGCTGGGGCACCCAGCAGGACATGGGGACGCATCCCAGACATGGGGACATGTCCCAGCACGGTGTGGGTGGCTCCACACCAACCTGTGGAGAGCCCAGCACTGTTTGTGTGCTGCAGAAAACTCCTCTGGGTCATTTTGTCCCACAGGCACCTCCCTGCAGGGCTCCCCCGGGGGCTGGGCTGTCACCCGGTGCTGTCCCCACGTCTTTAGGGCATCCCAGGAGCCCTGAAGGTTTGTTTGCAGCTGGAAGGAGCTGCGTGGAAGGGCAGGCAGAGCGTCCAAGGGCCCTGCCCGTGCCAACAGGAAGGATTTATTTGTGCTGGGATTTTATTTTAGCTACAAACAATGGCTGTTACTCCCAGCATCCGATTTCCCCCGGCCCCCCTCGGCCCCAGCCATCACCTGGCGCAGGAGGAAGCGTGGCCGGAGGCAGCAGAGCTACAGGATAGGGGTCCCTGTGCACCTCCCACTGCATTTCAGAGCTGTGATTCAGCATCTCCCCTCCCCGGGGCTCTCTCAGGCTTCAGGCTGGGCTTTTATTGGCATGAAAACTCCGTGGGGTTGTCTGATCTCTCCCCTTGCAAAAGCTGGGTCTTTACACCAGGAAACTCCTGCTTTGACTTGGCCAGAGACTCTTCCTCCTCCTCCTCCTCTTCCTCCTCTTCCTCTCTGCAGGTTACTGGAGCAGGACCTGATTTTTGCTTTCTGGTGGGGCAGGGAGGCTCTGCAGCTGCAGGCTGTGTCCAGACCTTATCTCTGTGCTGGGAAAAGGGTCCCTGAGGAGGGGAGCACTTGTGGGGTCTAAAAATAGAGCTGGCCTGCTGTAGGGTGGAGAGAGGAGCTGGAGGGGATGCAGCTCCTGTGCTTGGTGCTGCTGCCAGGGCAGGATTTGGCAGCAGGGGAAACACCACCCCGGTGTCCTGCATGGCAGCAGTGCCCTGGTGCTGTCCCCTGGGTCACCCTGTCCCAGCAGAGCTGCCCTGGGTCCCCTCAGCCTATCCAGCCCTGTTGGTTAATGCTAAAGCCATCTGCTGCCACGGGTCCTGGCCTTCCCAGACCTCATGGACGTCTCCCATCCTGTCACAGCAGTGGGACAGGCTGAAAACGGGGAGAGGAGGGAGTTTCTGGTGTCACTGTCCGTCCTGGGATGTCTGTGCAAAGCCTGAGGGTGGGGAAGTGGGGTGATCCCACGGGATTTTGGACACAAGAGAAGCCCCAGCAGAAAGCAGCAGGTGGTGTCCCAGAGATAGGGACACAGGGTCCCTTTTGGGCTGGGTCACCTGTGGTCACTGTGGCATCCCACAGGATGCCCTTTTCTGTCCTGCTGCCTCTGTTCCCAAGCTCAGAGTCCCCCAGGACACTGCCACCACTGCCCCCACCCCCCAGAGCANACTGCCACCACTGCCCCCACCCCCCAGAGCAATCTCCCCTCACCTCCTGCAGCCCCCCCATTAACTGGAAGCGTCAGGAATTAATTCCTTGCCTCCCTGCTCTCCCCCAGGCTCTGCTCAGCGTGCCCTCCTGGCATCACAGGCCTCTTTGAGCGCCCCTGCCCTCCCCCTTGTATTTTGGAGGATGTTTAACAAGGGAGATGGAGGGGACAGCTCAGCTGGGGGGAAACAAAGGCTCCTTCAGAGCTCTCCCTCCGTGCTGAGTGTGCCCGGCTCGGGGCACTGCTGCTGAGCTCAGCCCCTGCCAGCAGCCCTGCCTTATCAGGCACCCTCGGCTCTGGTGCCCAGCAGGGTCCCCTCACCCCCTGTTTTGGTGCTATTAATAGAAACCAGGCTGCCCTTCTGCCCTGGGCTGGCCCAGAGCCCTGACACGGAGCTGGTGGCTGTGATGGGACATGTCCTGCGTGTGGCAGGGAGTGGGGACGCTGCTGACACCACAGCCTGGGGTTTGGGGTGTTTTCAGAGCTGGGGGGATGCTGCTGACACCACAGCCTGGGGTTTGGGGTGTTCTCAGAGCTGGGGGGATGCTGCTGACACCACAGCCTGGGGTTTGGGGTGTTCTCAGAGCTGGGGGGATGCTGCTGACACCACAGCCTGGGGTTTGGCGAGCTCTGTGGGAGCCTGCACAGTCCCCATCTCTCTGTGAGAGCTCGTGGCTAAGCTGGGGCAGCAGGAGGGTGGGTGACTCCCTGGGTGTTTGCAGCAGCTGGCTGGACAGGGGAAATGCTGCTTTTTGTCCCAGCTGCTTTCTTGTAAGTCCCCTGGCCTGCCAAGCCCTGCAGGGAGCGTGTCTCACCAGCCTGGAGGTCACCAGCAGATCCCCTCCTGCCTGTGCAGCACTCTGCAGCATCCCAGGGAGGATTTTTGCCTCTTGCCTCCCTCCCTGCCTCTGCAGAGGAGCGCTGGGAGCTGGCTGCTTCCCCCACACCCCACACACGAGGCTCTCACCTGGCAGAGCAGGTCCCCAGCACAGCAGGCACGAGCAGAGCATCAGCAGGACCTGTCCCGTGGCTGCCTGTTGGCTGTGGGATGTTACTCCAGCTCGAGGAGCAGGAATCCCATTCCCTGTGGTTGCCTTCTCCTTGCCCAGGGTCTGGGGGATGCTCGTTCCTCCTGGAGCAGTGCCGAGGATTCTCCCACTGCCTGGGGCTGCCTGTCCTGGCTTGGCCTGCCCGTGGGAGATGGGCACTGCCCGCTGCTGTGGCCAGGAGGACGGAGGCTGCTGTTTAGCTTGGCACTGGGGAGGGAGGAGGAAGCAGAAGGTCTGTGCAGATAGAATGCGGGGAGGCAGGATGAGCCTCGTGAGCTGCATCCTGCCCCAAGTGCCAGGCCCACAGTGATTTGGGGTCTGTGTGCCCAGGATTTGTTGTCTCTGTGCCCAGGGGCTCGTCTTGGCTGGCACTGCTCTGCACCACCCCTCTCCTGCTGGGCTCCCTTTGGAACACCAGCTGGTTTTGCTGTGCTGTGCCTGCTTTGGGCAGCAGTGGCTGGCTCCGCGTTCCTTACAGGAGGAAGGAGGATCCCATCAGTGACTCAGAATCCTTCTCTTCCCCTGGGAAATACTCCCCATGCCAGCCCCTCACTGCTACCCAGCTTTGCTCTGCCAAGGGGCAGTGTGGGCACAGGTGCAGCCCAGCCAGGGTGTCCCCAAGCTCTGGGGCACATGCTGTCCCCTCCTTGGAGCCATCCCCACCAGTCAGCACGTCCGAGCTGCCTCTCTGGTGACCCCTGGCCTCTGCTGCTGTCCCTGGAGGCCCAGAGCCAGCTGTGTGCCACCCCAGCTGTGCTGGGAGGACGTTTGGTGGCTGCCAAGAGGAGGGATTGTGCCCTGGGAGGAACTGCAGCTCGCTCTTTGTGTGCTCTCCAGAGCTCTGCTGTCCCTGAGCTTGGCATGTCCCGTTCAGGTGCTGGATCCTGCAGGAGCTGCCCTGGACAGGGCAGGTGTGTGGGGGAACAGAGGCTCCCTTTTGGATCAAGATCAGGGTTTTTTTTGTCTTACCCTACTCAGAGGAGATAAGGAAGAGACCTGGGATGAGGATGTCGCTGCAGAAGTGAGGCTGTGGGAGCTCAGGAGTGCTTTGGAGTTCAGAGCTTGCCTTGTTCATCCTCCCTGCCCTTCCCGTCCCTGGCCATCGTGTATTCCCAGAGCTCTGTCAGCTGCTGCCATCCCTGTAAATGCTGCCTTCAGTGAAGAATTGTTTTTGTAGCTCTGCTCTGACATGGAAACATCCCAGTGTTTTTCAGGAGCTTTGCCACACGGGTACCCCACACCGTGCTTTTTCTTTGTGAAAAGTGGTGGTGTGAGCACAGCAGGGGAGAATAAATGTCCTCCAGCAGATGAGGGGTGGGAGAACATCTCAGGGTGGCAGTGCCAGGTGGCTCTGGAGGTGGTACCTGGATTTTCCTTTCCCTCTTTCTTTCCACCACCTCCCAGTGCCTGGCACAGCCGAGGGGCACCAGCAGCAGTGGTAAACACTGAGGCAGACAGAGGTGAAGTTTCATCTGTGTGGAAAAATACATGTTCTGAGCCCTTTGATAGAGACCCAGCAGCCTGTGGAGCTGGTGTTCCCATCCAGGCTTCCTCCTGGGGTCTGTGTGGAGGTGGAGCATGGAACTAACACCACCTGAGCTGTGCTGGGCCAGCTGGGAAAACCCCTCATGGTGGGGTTTGCCACCCCCAGGGCTTCCAGCCTGCTTGGCCTTGTTCTAACCCCAGCATCCCGACATCCCCCTGGCTGAGGGGATTTTTCCTGCTCTCTCCAGTGCTGGACCAGCTCCTGCCAGAGCTCAGCATCCTGCTCAAGCTGCTGGACCACGAGTACCTGAGTGCCACCACGCAGGAGAAGAAGCTGGCTGTCTCCAGCATCCTGCAGAAGCTGCAGCCACCTGCAGGTCTGTGTCCCTCTCCTGTCCGGTGGCTGTTCTCGGGGGCAGTGGGTGTCCCCAGCAGGGCAGGGCTGAGCCCAGCACCTGCTCAGTGCCCTCAGGGCCCTTTGCTCCCTGCTTTCAGTTCCCAGCTCCTCCCTGCCCCGGAGCGGGGCCGGCGTCAGCCTTGCCGTGGCTACGGGAGAGCTGCTCCCTGCGGAAACGCCGCTTCCCAGAGCTTTTCCTGCGCCGGGGTTGTGCTGAGCGCAGGGGTTTCCGCGGGAAGGCCGGCGCTGTGCACCTGGAGCTTCGCAGCCTTCCCCCTTCCTGCTCTCCTGGGGGAGCCACAGCATCCCCGGGGTTCCTCCATCCCTTGTGGGGTGGGCTGTGTCCCTGGGTGGGTGTTTGTGGGTGCCAGTGCCTGCTCCAGGCTCAGAGCATCCCCCACAATTCCAGGGAAGGATGTGGACTACATGTACGTCAATACAGCGTCCCTGGGCAACGGCACCAGCTTCGTGGAGTCCCTCTTTGAGGAGTTTGGTAGGTGGGGCTGAGCTGGAGGGATGACCCGGTGGTCACTGGGTGGGTGTGTGGTCCTGGAGTCCTTTGGAGGGAGGGTGACAGCTGTATCCTTGTGTCCAGAGTGGGCATCAGCACTCTTGAGTGCTTGTTCCTGCTCCCTTGGGGCTGTTTGGGGGCTGGCCATGAGGGAATCCACAAACCAGCAGTGCCCCCTCCCAGCTGCTTCCCAGGGAAGGACAATGGAGATCCCTGGAGGGCACAGCTGGGATGTCCAGCTCTGCTTTCCCGCTCCCTTCACCCTCTGTGTACCCTGTGCAGACTGCGACCTGGGGGACCTGCAGGACATGCAGGAGGAGGAGGAGGGGGACACCAGCGATGGCGTTGGCTTGGAGCTGGCAGGGAACCAGACGGCCAAACCTGTAAGTGCCCGGCTGCCCCTGAGCCAGGTCTGCTCTGCACCTCACGGGGAGGTGGCAGTGGCCAGGGTGGGACCCTTCCCGTGCCCTGCTCCTGCCCCTGCTGCTGCCTGGCTCACGCTGGAAGTGTTCCTGCCGTAGGTTCCTGGGGATCCTGCTCCTCCACTGCCCACCACTCCCCCTCCTGAGGATTACTACGAGGAAGCACTGCCCCTGGGCCCTGGCAAGGCCCCTGAGTACATCACCTCCCGCAGTGAGTCCTGCTCCATCCAGGCCAGCAGGAGGGTGGCGGGAGGACCACAAGCTGCCCACTGCATCCCTCACCTGCCTGGAAAACCAGGCAGCCCTCGGTGGGCTTGGCTGCTCACTGTGGGCAAGGAATTGTATCCCACTCCCTTCCATTCCACTTGATACTGCAAGGAGTTGTTTGCTCCAGCCAGACAGGGAATGGGGTGAAGGGGAGAGATCAGAGCCACAGGAGGATCTGTGCTGGGATGCCATGGGGGGGCACACTTGGCTCTGCCCCACTGAGCATCCCTGAGGGAGAAGCAGGTGTAGCAGCCCCAGCTCCCTCTGCTTCCCCTGCAGACAGCTCCAGCCCCCCCAACTCCATCGAGGACGGCTATTACGAGGATGCAGACAGCAACTACCCCGTCACCAGGATAAACGGGGAGCAAAAAAACTCCTGTAGGTATCTGGGTGTCTTCAGCAGGGAGGGGAGAGCTTTGGCAAAGTCCAGCCCGAGGTGGGGCTTGAGCAGTGGGCTGGGGGCTGCTGCTAGCAGGGGGTTGAGGCTGGGGAAGCAGGATTTCAAAGTGTGGGCCTTGCAGAGAAATAAATCAGCTCAGGGTTTTGGGTAGATGCACCTGGGGCTGGCACTCGGCCCACGAGCATCCCGCTGGGATTCCAAGGGAAATGGAGGTGGCTGGTGCCAAATGCTGCTGCTTCCAGAGGATGACACAGAATCCACCTATCCCGGCAGCCAGCCCAGCTCTGTCTGGAGCCCGCTGGGCACGGGGAGCCCTGGCAGTGTGCGTGGCACCTTTTAGAGTGACTCCCCTGCTTCCTTCCAGACAATGACTCGGATGCCATGAGCAGCTCTTACGAGTCCTATGATGAGGAGGAGGAGGAGGGCAAGGGCCAGCAGCTGACACACCAGTGGCCCTCGGAGGAGGCCTCCATGAACCTGGTGAAGGACTGTCGGATCTGCGCCTTCCTCTTGCGCAAGAAGCGCTTCGGGCAGTGGGCCAAGCAGCTCACCATCATCCGGGACAGCAAACTGCTGGTGAGCCTGGCCTGGGGAGGGGACAAAAACCCCTTGTGGGGTTGGGAGGGTGGCTGAGCCCAAGCTGTGGGGAAAAAGCACCATCCAAACAAAGCCCCTGCCCCAGGGTTGCCACTGCCTTGCAGCACCTGTGACCTCCATCTGTGCCACCAGCGAGGGACCCTGAGACCCTGTGCCACCCATGAGAGCCCCAGCACAACAGCTGGACAGGCAGGTTTTCCTGAGCGGTTCTCTTTGCCTCCCTTAGTGCTACAAAAGCTCCAAGGACCGGCAGCCACACGTGGAGGTGCCCCTGAGCACCTGCAACGTCATTTATGTCCCCAAGGACGGGCGGCGCAAGAAGCACGAGCTGCGCTTCTCACTGCCGGGGGCCGAGGCGCTGGTGCTGGCGGTGCAGAGCAAGGAGCAGGCTGAGGAGTGGCTCAAGGTACCACTGCTCCTCCCAGGGGCATCCACAGACTCCCGTTGGCATCTCCCTGCCTCAGCTGGGGAGGGGGCTGCCCTGGGAATGGCATTTCCCCACTGGAAGGGGAAGGGGCTTTGCTCCTGTCTCTTATCGGCCGCTTCCCGGGGCCTGGGCGTCTCTGGCGCTGATAGCCCAGGCTGGGGGGGATGTTTGCTCTCCTCCTCCTCTTCCCCAGGGCCTTTTCCTGCCTTTGTTTGGGGCCGGGAAGTGGGGGCTGTGGGGAAGGGGCAGCGGGTGGGAAAGGAGTCTCTGAGCACACCAGCAATGCGGCTGTCACCCCAAACGGGGGAGAACAGGGTGGTTTTACACACCACACCTGTAAAACGGGGGTCGTGAGGTGGTGTGTGCTAGCAGGATGATGCTGGCTTGGCACCCAATTTGTCCCTTGTGAGATTTCCAAAATCCTTGAGAAAATGCACAGAACTGGTTGAAGTTTTGAAGGGGTGAAGGTGTGGGCAGTCCTGAGCAAGGTTTGCTGCCCCGTGCTGTGGAGACCAGGACCTGTCCCCGTGGCTCAGCCTGGTGCTGACAGCGAAGGAGCTGAGCCAGGGAGGGCAGCCCTGGCCCTGGGTCATTTCAAAGTGACATCTGGGGCTGTCCCTGCAGGTGATAAAGGAAGCCAGCAGCCCAGCAGCGGGCGGGATGGAGGCCCCCACCTCCCCAGCAATGCCTTGCAAGATGGAGCTGGATAAGGTGATGGTTTCTAAGGGGCTGTGTGGGGCCAAGCCTGGGGAATATGGGGCTGGGGGACCCCAAACTCCTCTCTAAGGTTGCACAAGGAGCCCTTCCCATTGTCCCAGCAGCTCTGCAGGGCTGGGAAGGGGAACAGGAACTGGACATCCCAGCCCTGTGCAGGAGGATGAAGGGCTGGCAGTGGCTGGGGGGTGGTGCTGATGGGATTTGTGCTCTCCCACAGCGGCTGTCCCAAGAGAAGCACACCTCGGACTCGGACAGTGTGGCCATGGGTGACAGCGGGTCCCCGGCCACCCGCAGAGAGCACAGCGAGCACGGTACTATCCTTGTCCCCACCCAGCCAGGGCCATCTGTGTGCCCACAGCTGGGCAGCATCCTCTGCAGCTGGGCACGCACTGGGGTCACACAGCTGCCCTGTCCTTCCCAGGGAAAAGCAAAAAGAGCGGCCTGGCTGACCTGAAGGGCTCGATGAGCCGGGCAGCGGGGAAGAAGATCACCAGGATCATCAGCTTCTCCAAGAAGAAGCCATCCCCCGAGGACACCCAGACCTCCTCCACCGAGGAGGACATCCCCTGCTGTGGTTTGTGTGGGCTGGGGGTGGGAGTGGGGTCAGTGGGGAGTGACATCCTTCCCCCAAGCAGGGCTGTAGGGGTTGAGGGGTGGGGACAAGCTCACTGTGGGGCTGTGACACTGCCACAGGCTGGGAAGCGCTGCCCAGGCCTGGCTCTGCAAATTCCAGTGATGAGTGGGCAAGGAGTCACCCCTGTCCCCAAAAACAGGCTTGGGGAGGGGGGGGCTGTCTGGTAGCGAGCTGGCAGCTCCCCTGGGCCCAGCTGGTTGTGTGGAGGGAAGCTGAGGCACAGAATTGCTGGATGAGTGGAAAGTGGAGCAGGTGCTGATGCCCTTCCCTCTGCCGGCGCCCCCAGGCTACCTCAGCGTGCTGGTGAACCAGTGCTGGAAGGAGCGCTGGTGTCGCCTCAAGGGCAACACCCTCTACTTCCACAAGGACCGCACGGACCTGCGCACGCACGTGAACGCCATCGTCCTGCGGGGCTGCGAGGTGGTGCCCGGCCTGGGCCCCAAGCACCCCTTTGCCTTCCGCATCCTGCGCCACGGGCAGGAGGTGACAGCGCTGGAGGTGAGCGGGGTGAGACAGGCTGCGGGGAAGGGGTTGCCAGGCTGGGGGAGCGATCCTCGGGATGATCAACGTGCCATGGGAGCGGTGCTTTGTTTTCCCCTCCCCTGGAAAGCTCGGGGCACTGTTTGGGTGAGCTGGGGGCAGCCGCACGGGAGCTTTGTGCAGAGAGGGGGATTATGCACGGCAGGACTTTGCGTTGAGAGGCAGCAAGGATGAGGGTCCGGGAGCTGGGTTTGAACCCCAACCTTTCCTCTGCCTTCCAGGCAAGTTGCTCCGAAGACCTGGGCCGCTGGCTGGGTCTCCTGTTGGTGGAGACAGGCTCCCAGACAGCCCCAGAGGCCTTGCACTACGACTACGTGGATGTGGAAACGATTGCCAACATCGTGACAGCCGTGAGACACTCCTACCTGTAAGGCTGTGCTCCTGCTGAGCCAGGGATGGTGATCCTTAGCCCTGGGGACTCCCTGGAAAGGGCACAGGCTGGGCTGTGGTTTGTGGCTGTGAGCTCAGGGACAGACAGTGTCCCGGGGTTGTTCCCTTGGGCAGGATGGGAAGCAGAAAGGATTTCATCAGTTGATGAAGGGTGCGGTGGGGTGGGATCATGAGTGAAGCTGGGAGAGCAATGCAGAGCTGGAAGGGCTCCCTGAGGGGCTGGTAAGGCTGGGGTGGGAATAAAAACCCCATTCCTCCTTCTGCAGGTGGGCCAGTTCCTCCCAGGATCAGCGAGCGGACTCCTCCCGGGTGGTGTACGATGATGTCCCCTATGAGAAGGTTCAGGTGAGCACAACTTCAGGGGTCACCCCCTCCCACCACAGTGGCCTAGGGAGCCTTGGCCAAGCTGGGATGGCCCTGCAGGTGTCACAGCTCACTCTCCTCTCTCCCAGCAGGCAGAGGAGGAGCCGGGGCGGCCGAGCGGGGCGCAGGTGAAGCGCCACGCCTCGTCCTGCAGCGAGAAATCGCGGCGGGTGGACCCGCAAGTCAAAGTGAAGAGACATGCGTCCAGTGAGTCCTCCGGGCCACAAACCTCCCCAGGGCTCCTGGCCAGGGCAGGAGGGGCTGTTCCCCCGAGGGATGTGCAGCCACGGGTGGTGGGTGGGCTCAGCTGGAGCGCAGGTGGCATCAGAGCAGCCCCTCTTGGGCTCACCATGCCTGCAGGTGCCAACCAGTACAGGTACGGCAAGAACCGGGCCGAGGAGGACGCCAGGCGGTTCCTGACGGAGAAGGAGAAGCTGGAGAAGGAGAAGGCAGCGATCCGCAGCGAGCTGATGCTGCTGCGGAAGGAGAAGCGGGAGCTGCGGGAAGCCATGAAGGGCAGCACGGGTAGGTCAGGGCTGTGCAGCTGCTCCGAGGCACTCGGGTACTGAGCGGGCCTGGCACGGGGACACCGGGCTGGCCACGGGGACAGTGTGACCGTGAGCTGGGCTGGCTGCAGCGCTCTGTCGGGCTGGCAGCCCCACCTAGTGTCTCCGTGCGGGAGGATGGGTGGATTGTGCCAGCACTGAGCCGGGTGGTTGTACGGGCAGGGCCGAGGCTGAAGGAGCTGGAGCAGCGGGTGGCGGGGCTGGAGGAGCGCTGCCGGCAGAAGGAGGAGTCTCGGGTCGATCTGGAGCTCAAGCTGACCGAAGTGAAGGAGCAGCTGAAGCAGTCGCTGGCAGGAGGGCCGGCCCTGGGGCTGGCCGTGACCAGCAAGGCTGAGAATGGGGTATGCATCCTTTTTTTCTCACTTGCACAGCTCCCATTTCAACCAGTGACACTAGTTGGGGTCAGCATAGGGGAGAGGGGACATCCCTGTGCCTTTGTCCCACTGTGGCCAGTGGTGTGTGAATTAAGTATGATCACCTCAGTTTTTACTTCATTACCGTTCATGCTTTTAAAATTTTTTTTAATCTGCTTGTCAATGCTTCCTGGGTCTCCTAAACTTTCCTTGCTCCCCCTTTTCCCCAGGAAACTACAAACAAGCCGAACGGGAGCCCCCCGGAGCACTTGGTGCCTGTGAACTGTGCAGCAGAGCTGAGGAAGAGAAGCCCCTCCATAATCCCTGCCAACACGGGAAGCGTGCTGCGGAAAGCCAAGGTCCTGCTTCGCTCTCCCTCTCCTCCCTGGCCCCGTGGGAAATCTCAGTTTTTGCCCCCTGTTTAACCATGAAATCCGGGAAGTGCAGGGCTGGGTGGGAAGGGAAAGAGCATCACCCCTGCAATGCCCCGGGCAGCAGTGAAAATGCTTGGAAAACGCTGAGGTGATCCAAAGCCCCCAGAAGGGATGAAGGGCTCAGTGTTGCTTTTCCAGCGCTGTCTCCTCATCCCTTTTTTTTTTCTCCTCTTTCCCTGCAGGAATGGGAAAAGAAGCAAACTTAAGCCAGCCTGCCAGGGCCCCGACACACACTGGGGATCACGGAGGAGCTACCACCCCCTTTCTCCAGGACACTGGGAGGGTGCAGGGGAGGCGTGGTGGGAAGAGCCATTCTCCCAACTCCCACCACTGCTGCACCACCACCACTATAAACCAGGGAAAGGGGGCGGGAGGGGATTTGGGAGGCGGGTGGGGAAGGGGAGTTCCTTGTGGATCAGGGTCACAAACTACTGGAAAACCCAGCTCTGGGGGGAGCCTGCCCCAGAGCCAGGAGTCCGACCTGGGGCTGGCAGTTGGCACTGCCCAGCAGATGCTCCAGTTTTCGGGATCAGCGTGTGTCCAGGCTAATATTTGCCAAAGCAACCACGGACTTGTCGGGGTTTCTGGCCCCCTCAGGAGCTGCTCAGGACCAGCCACCTCAGAGATGCCCATTGTTGGCCCTGCTCACTGCTCCCAGCTCTGCAGGGTCTCATCTCAGGGTTCCTCATGGCTCCAGCTTGCTGTGCCTCAACCAAGTGCCATTGTCCAGTATTTCCTTCTTGTTCTCCAGGCAGTAAGGGTGAGGGCATGCTGCCTTCCCTTGGGAATGAAGGAAGCTCAAGTGTCAGCATTGGAAAGCGAATTACTTTTCACCTAAACAGCTTAGAAGTGCTGCAAAGGGCTGGGGATGGAGGCAGCCCAGCTCTCTGCCCTGGTCCCATGCTGGTTTTGGGGGGAGCAGGGAAGGGGACAGGGCTGTCTCCTGGCCAACAGCACATTCACACTCTGGCTGCTGCACTCAGACACAGGTTGGTAAGGCATGTGATCAAAATGGAGCGAAGGGAAGTTTAGAAATTAAAAAAAAACAAACCAGAAGTGCTGTTGGAGCTGAAAAGAGAAATAAAGGTCACTCAGCACGGGCAGAAACAAGGGACAGGAATGGAAAGGAAAGGCCCTGGCTTTTGTGCTGGGAACAAGGGAGTCACCATCACCCACTGATGCCATGGACTGCCACAATTAACCTCTGGAGCTCGCTCTTCCACAGCCCTGTGTTAGTACCTAGGTAAGCAGCTTTTAATAAAAACGCTGACACTGGCCTGCTGTGTCCTCTGGCTGAGGGAGCAGGGCTGGAATGCTGCTCCTGCTCCCAGGGAAAGGGGTCAGGGTGGGGATGGGGGGCTCAGCACCCCTGTGGCAGCGGCAGCTGGGACAGGCAGCACCCCCGAAAGGACATCAGAGATTCCTGACTGGTTTGAATTGGAAGGGACCTTAAAGCTCATTTCATTCCAAGGGGCAGGGACACCTTTCACTATCGTAGGTTGCTCCAGGCTCCATCCAGCCTGGCCTTGGACACTTCCAGGGACGAGACAGCCACAGCTTCTCAGGGCAACCTGTACCAGGGCCTCAGCATCGTCACAGGGAAGAATTTCTCCCCAGTATCCCATCTTAACCTTGCCCTTTGTCAGTTTGAAGCCATTCCCCCTCATCCTTCATGCTGGCTCCCAGTTGTCGGCATCCTTGGCCAAGCCTTTGGGAGTTTGGTTGATGGTTTATTCACAGGTAGGGCACAGCAGCAATCTCTTCCACTCCTTCCCTGAACTAGAGGTGGAGCCTGTCCTGTTACCCCCTTTAACCCAGGCGCAGGAGCGGGGTGTTTGGGGTGACCAGAGCTGTGTGTCCAGGTCCGAGCCCCGGCCAACAGAGCCGTGTGCCCGCATCCGAGCCAAGGGGACCGCAGCTGTGTCCCTGGTGTCCAGCTCCGAACTCCCTGGGGGGACAGGAGCTGGGGCCGGAGCCGAGCCCCAGGGAACCGGCGCCATGTCCGTGTCCTAATCCCGGAGGTGATGCTGTGTGCCCAGGTCCAAGTCTCGGGGGACAGGAGCCGTGTCCGGAGCCAAACCCCACAGGAGTCCCGGCCTCTTGTGGTCGGAGCCGAGTTCCGAGGTGCCGGAGCCGCGTGTGCGGCGGCGGCGGCGGGCGGAACATCCCCTCAGCCGCTCGCCCCCCTCAGGGCGGCCCCGCTCGCCCCCTCAGCCGCTCGTCCCCTCAGCCGCTCGTCCCCTCAGCCCCTCGCCCCCTCAGCC
>VXAC01004441.1:153524-177183 GCA_013399225.1 Rhipidura dahli | reverse complement strand
TTTTTTTTTTTTTTTTGTCTAGATGAGAAACACCACCAAAAATCTGTTTAAATGTAATATAAATCTGCAGCACATAGTAGAGGGAGCTGTGTTTGGGACTAAGTGTAAAGATGCATGCCAGGAAATTCTTCCTCTTATATGCATGAAAACTGCTCTGCCCCCTCTAAAAAAAAGGTGCAATTCCTGGATCATCGATCCAGCTCCTGTCCTGGAACATAAAACCCCAGAAATCCCACCCTGTGCATCCCTGACAGCGTTTTCCCAACGTTCCTGGGACCCTGGCATGGCCTCCCTGCATCTTTCACCATCTTCGTGTCCCTTCTTTGTCCCTCCTTTAGGTTTTTCTTATATCGTGGCACCCAAAGCTGCCCGAGGTGAGGCCACCCCCGTGCAGAGCAGAGCAGGAAAATCCCTTCCTTCCACTGCATTATCTCCGGAGTCACTCCCTGATGAAACAGCACGAAGGAATTGGGAGTAATTAGATTTCCTTCCAAAGCAGGCACATCAGAGCTGGAAGCAGGGCAGATGTTTCTGTGTGTCTCAGCACTCAGAGTGCTTTATCATGCAGATTTGGGAGGAGGAGGAGGAGGAGGAAGTGTTCCAGGAGGGGTGGGGAAGGACCCTTGGGTTAGAGAGAGCTGATGGTCACTTTGGGATGGTGGGATGCTCCAGAAAGAGGTGATACCGTTGTATCCCCGACCAGAGACCCGCTCTCATCATTGAAATATTAATCTTGAAGGCCAATTGGCTTGAGCCATATGGCTGCAATCAACTTCTCTGCTATTTCTTATCTCCTTGGCTTTCTGTGACATCACTTTGTAAATCTTTCTGTCACACCAACTCGCTGTAACCCCCTTCACACGCCCCGCGACTTCCACGTGTGTCTGTCACTTCAGGATGTGTCAGCTTCCTCCCGTGGGATCCACGCCTATTTTTAGGGCAGCTGTGATCAAGCCAGCCTTTAGAAGATGGAGCCCAGTCAGTGGGACAGCCTGTAAATAGCTCCTGCCTCTTGCAGGGGAGGATTCCTTTCATCCTGCAGGAAGGAGCAAATTGAGCCGCATTTTCAACCCTGGCGTAACAGACCTGAAGAATTCCCTTTGGAGCCAGGGCTGCGGTTCTG
Organism: Rhipidura dahli; assembly: GCA_013399225.1. Taxonomy (NCBI): domain Eukaryota; kingdom Metazoa; phylum Chordata; class Aves; order Passeriformes; family Rhipiduridae; genus Rhipidura; species Rhipidura dahli. Next base: position 176,060 of record VXAC01004441.1, on the reverse strand, counting down.
ATTTCTTGGCCACAACTTTTCCAGGCACCCAGGGCATGTCCCTGCACGGGGGAGCGTTGTGGGCTTTGGGTTCACGGGCTGCAGAGAGGAAGGAGTCCATGCAGGCAGCTCCCTGCTCCACGTAGGCAGCTCCCTGGAGCTGGGGCTGGCTCCTCCATGCCCCTCTCCCACGCAAAACACGCCCATCCCTGCACTGTAACCACGGGCAGGGGAAAACACCTCACCAGCTTTGGCTTCTTGGGTGCAGAGGAGTTAACTGAGCTGCACAGCCTATTTTTAAAACACAGGAGTTTCATCTCTGAGGGGCCCCAAGGAGATTTCTCAGCTGCGTTTCGGGTTCTTTGGTGCATCTGTAGCGTGGCTGATTTCCATCCCTGCAGCTCTTGGAAATGAAATGGGAGATGGTAAAGGACAAAGCTTGTAGCTGGTGCTTGCCATGGATATTTTTAAGTGGAAAGAAAGCCTCACAAGTTGATTTTTGAAGGCTTGGAGCGGTTCTGCTCTGTCTTCCCCTTCAGTTTAATCTTACTTTCTCTAACTTTTTCAAAGTGCTGTTAATCAGCCAATAAAATGAATGTGACAGGAATCTTAAAAATCATTCCAGATGGGGTCTTGTGCCCCAAACAGCAGCCAGAGATAAAATGTGGAGGTTTTCCCCCCTGTGTTGGCATTCCTGGAACTCAGGTGGTTCTTTAAAGATTAGTCTGAGGAACATCCTACTCTGGAGCGAGTGTAGGTAGAAAAAGCACTTTCAGATTTGTATTATTTGGCATATAATTTGTTGAAAAGGAATGGTTTGACGTACAGGTGATGATTTAAGTACCCACTTAATAAAAACTGCACATGCAAATGTCCTCGGGTGGGGAAAGGAAGTTTGTCATTAGTGCTGTGGGACATTTAGCAACCCAGTATTAGGGATTTAAATGAGGGAACATCTGGGCTGCTAAACACGGGGTGGGAGGGGATGCCTGGTGGTCTTTGAGCAGATCCAGATCTCTTGAGCTGGGCTTTGAGGGCTGAGCCAGTCTGAACCACCTCAGGGACACCTCCTCCCTGCCCCATTATCTCGCATATTTGGCTTCTCTTTGGTACTGGCACTTGCACTGATCTGATCTGTCAGCAAACCCATTCAGGGACACCCGAGAGAAAAGTCCTCTTGTTTTACAGGGTTCTTTTTCAGCCGGTTTAACTCCTTGAAATTGAATTCTGCTCAACTCCAGTATGGGAATAAAGGGGGCAAAACAGCTGAACAGCACTGAGGGCTCATGATAGACCCCAGAACAACCTCTGGGCACGTCTGTGACGTTGAACCTGAGCAATTCAGCCTTGCTAAAGAGTAAGAGTGGTGCAGGCCTGGTAATGTGAACTCAGCTGAATGGCTTCTGGGATCTGAATTAGTGTTTCTGGGCAGTGTGGAATTGTTCTGTATAAACACAGGGGTGCAGTCAGTGCCAGCACAGGGATTTCTGGGCTGTGCTGCCTCTCCCTGGGTAGATGTGCACTTAATGTATGGAGAACATTGCATGAAGGGGGTGGTGAAAGCTTTGCTCAGAGCAAGAGCCCAGGTGCTCCCAAAAAAGGAGAATACACCCTTCCTTGTTAGGTGTGTTCTGAAACGTTTCCTGAATGGAGCTGGTTTGGAAGTAAATTGTGTTTTGTTCTGCACATTCTTCCTGGTGGGAGAGGGGAGGTGTAATAGGAGAATGAAACAATCAGGGAATCACAGAATTGTTTAGGTTGGAAAAGACCAGGGGGGTGGTGGAAGTGTCCAAGGAATGACTGGATCTGGCACTCAGGGCTCTGGGCTGGGTGACAAGGTGAGGATCGGTCACTGGATGGACTTGATGGTCTTGAAGGTGTTTCCCAACCTCAGTTATTCTGTGTTTATGTGAAAACCTGACTCTTTTCAAGGTGTGCCAAAGAGTGTAAAGCCTCTGTGTGCCACGTTAGTCTAAAATAAAAGAGTTTTAAAACAGCTCTTTGTGTTTCTGTGCTGATTGTATTTTCTGAAAAGAGCAAAAATTGTGTTTAGAATCCTGTGTACTGTTTTTAAGAGAACCTTCTTTTAATAAGGACACTAATCTTGAATTCTTGTTGACCCTGAAGTTACTCAAATTTGTTTCTTTGTCACTAGTCTGTATTTCAGAGGCTCCCCCTGTGCTTTCAGCACTGCAGCTCAGCAGAGAAGTACAGGAGACGAGTGTGGCCCAGAGGATCCCAGTGAGGAGCCCAAGCACCCCCTCTCCGACTGTGCCTTGGAGCACAAAGCCATCAAATTGGAGGAGCAAGTCCGAGATTTGACTGTGAGTGTGCTGCTGGCATCGGGAGGCTGCCTTTGCTTCAGCCCCCTTGCCTTGCTCTGTCTTTCAGCCCTGAATTTTTCCCTAAATGCTGTGACACACACACACAGCTCCAGAGCAGCTGTGCCCTGATGGTGAGAGGGTGAAATTCCACCCTGCCTTCCCCAGAAACACCATCTGTCAGCAGGGCACTGGTGGTGTGATCCTGGCAGGAAGAGCTGTGTGCTGGAGCTGGTCACTTCTTTCACAGCCTTGTGGCAGTAGCTTCCTGCTGCTTAGCATCAGATATTGGCATGGAATCCTGGAATGTCCTGAATTCCCACTGGCATGATCCAGTGCAGCTCCTGGCCCTGCACAGGCACCCCAACAACCCCACCCTGGGCATCCCTGGGAGCTCCTGGAGCTCTGGCAGCCTCGGGGCCGTGCCCATTCCCTGGGGAGCCTGGGCAGTGCCCAGCACCCTCTGGGGGAAGAACCTTTCCCTGAGATCCAACCTAAACCTCCCCTGGCCCAGCTGCACCCCTTCCCTGGGTGCTGTCCCTGTCCCAGGGAGCAGAGATCAGAGCTGCAGCCGCCAAGGAGTCTCCCCTCAGTCTCCAGCTGAACATTCCCAGTGCCCTGAGCTGCTCCTCCATGTCCCCTCCAGGCCTTTCACCATCCTCATGCCCCTCCTTTGGACATTCCTTAACATCTTTATATCACACTGGATCCAGATTATCCAAGAAGGGAAGTCCTTTTAAGTGCCAGTGTGTGGTGGCAATCAGGTTCTGTATTGAAGGACACACGTGACTGAGGAGGGGATTAAATCCCACTGTCCTGGAGATAATCACCCTGAGAATCCTGCACTGAGAGAGAACTCAGCTGCTCACAGAGCTGCCTGCTGGAGAAAGGAGGCTCTCAGCAGCAGCCTGGCAGTTGGGGTTGAGCTGAATTCAGTCATTCAGTGCCCAGAATATTTCTGGCCTTGACTTCTGGCCTTCTGAGGGAGTTTTTGGTTAATCAAGTTTTTGGTTAATTTTGGTTTCATTTGTATGAAAATGCAGGAGCCCAGCACAACCTTCTCCTTTTAAAGTGTTTTTGAGGGGTTTCCAGTGTCAGGGAAGGGGTTTGGTTTTCCCTGCTGGTTTGATGTGTCCTCCCTGTGGTTGCAGGAGCGATACCGGAAAGCTTTGGCAGATTCCGAGAACGTCCGGAGGAGAACCCAGAAGTTTGTGGAAGATGCCAAACTCTTTGGTAAGCACAAGAGCTGTGTTTGCTGCACTGGCTGAGCAGAAATGCTGATCAGCAGCTGTTCTGTCCCCCTGTGCTGCCCTCCCGTGTTCGCTGTAAAGCTTGGTGGGATGTTTGGCCTGAACTCTTGTTTTCTGGGCTTAATCACTATTTTTTGTCCATATCCAGCTGTGTCCTGTCCTGTCAGGTTTACCCACAGAATCACAGAATTGTGACTATATTTTTTTTGTTTTTAAATAGTCCCAGTGCAGCTGAGTTTAGTTCTGCTGACTTGGTTGAAAATCCAGGCTCTGCTGTGTGCTGAGGGTTGGCTCTGGCAGGGTGTATTTCATACTCAGCTGTGTCATCAGCTTGTGATCTCCTTTACTACATTAACAGCCTCTTTTGCTCCAGTTCATTGGAGGTAGATGCTGCCTGGGGCAGTAATTGTCAATCTCTAGATTAGATGTTTAAAACTTGTAAAAGAAATATTTTAGCATCAGTGAAACGAGCTCTATTTGTAGCTCTGGCAGCAGAAGCAGGTGAAGGGGGAAGGAACTGCTGTTCAGGCACTGCACTGTGCCAGAACCATCTCTGAGAATGAAAAACTGTTTTTCTCCATGCTGCTTGAATCTCAGGAGGTTTGTTGTTAGTTAATTCTAGCAGCCTTGAAATCAGAGCTGCTGTATTTGCTGTAAAATGGCTGCTGAGTTTGGGGATAACCAACAATGGGATGATTGATTTTGAGAGGGGTTTTTTGAGCTCTTTGGATTTTGTAGGCAGCATGCCTCACACATGAAGAAAAAATAAGCTCTTCATTAGAAATTGCTCACAGAGTGAGATCTGTAGAAAAGAAGAAGATCTGAAAGGAGGTTGTAGCAAGGTGGGATTGGTCTCTTTTCCCAATTAATGAGGGCTAAGACAAGAGGAAACAGCCTCAAGTCATGCCAGGGGAGGTTTAGACTGGCTTTTAGGAGAAATTGCTTCACTGGGAGTGTTACCAAGCAGTGGCACAGGCTGCCCAGGGAAGAGGTGGGGTCACCATCCCTGGAGGTGCTTAAAAGACTTGGTGACACGGTTTAGTGGTGGCATAGGCAGTGCTGACTTGATGATCTTAAAGGTCTAAATTACTCTGATTCCAGGAGCATGAAATGAGTGGTAATTGCTGGGTTTCTGTCTGCTGCTTTGTGGCATCTCCTTCCTCTTGCTTTGTTCTGTGCCTGTTCACATGTACAGCTGGAGACAGCACCTGACTGTTGCCTCATTTTCTCTGTTTCCCTGATGTGTCATTCCAGTCAGGGAGTAATGACATTTATGTAACTGAGGGAGGCTGCTTTTCCTGGAATTTCTGCACTGTGCAAGAAACCACTTCTGGAAATGCAGCCAATCTAACCCCTTTTTTCTAATGACAAAAACTGCCTGGCTGTTCATGACCAACCCAAGGACCATTTTGGTCCAGTCCCTCCTCAGTGGTTTTAAGCTATGAATAAACTGGGGATTTTGTACTTTTGAATAGCCATGCATTGTTTTTGCTTCCCCCCATTGTGTTTGTTCCCTGTGGAATGGCATTAGTCTGACAAAATTATGTCAGTGGGACTGGAGCAGAGTCCTGAATGACAAATCTGAGTTGCAAAAATCTGTTTGGAGTGACACATTAATGCTCTGCTCTGTTGGGAAGACCAAAAATATAAATGTTCATGGTATAGATGTGCATCTCTTGCATATTACTTGGTTTGGGGAGTCTTTAGATTACTCTTAATGCTGAAGCTTTGGTTCAGAAAGAAGACAGAACCAGAAGACACCGCCTGGTCTCGCTAAATCAAGTTCAAATCAATGAGCAGCTTTAAAGGTGCCTTCAAACCGCTGCAAGTTTGTGTCTGTCCTTGGTGCTGGAGCTCTGGATGTTCTGTAACCTGCCCTTCACTTCCTTCCTGCAGGGATCCAGAGTTTCTGCAGGGACCTGGTGGAGGTAGCAGACATCCTGGAGAAGACGGCCGAGAGTGCCGCGGGCCAGGCCCAGCCCAGCGATCCCAACCCGACCCTGAAGAAAATCTACGAGGGCCTCTCTCTTATCGAGGCCAAGCTCCAGAGCGTCTTTGCCAAGCATGGCCTGCAGAAGATGAACCCTGTGGGTGGCAGGTACGACCCCTACGAGCACGAGATCATCTGCCACGTGCCAGCCGAGGGCATGCAGCCGGGCACGGTGGCACTGGTCACTCAGGACGGCTACAAACTGCACGGCCGCACCATCAGGCACGCGCTGGTCGGCGTGGCCGTGGAGGCACAGGAGTGAACGTGGCTTCACCTGCTCCACTTGGGACCTTGCTGAGCTGGGGACAGTCCCAGCTGCAGCTGCAGTATGTGTTTACTTATTTATTGAGCTGGGTTTGTATGGTGTGATGGTTTTGGGGTCGTGCGCGCAGCGGCGCCGTTCGTTCTGAGGTACTCTCGTGTGTTTAATAATCCTTTCTGGAGCCCGTGGAGTAGTTGTAAGAGTCCTGCTGTTTGTCAGATATTTGTGGCACTGTAGCCCTTTTCTCTGCTTATTTCTCTGTGAAGGTTTGTATGTGGAAGAGGGGAGATAGGAATTTCCCTTTCTGTCCTCTTTCTTGTCTCCCTGTTCCGTCTCTGAGGGAGATTCCTGCAGTGGCCTTTAGGAGAGGAGCTCCTCTGCCTCACTTTCCACAGCTGTATTAAGGGATTGTAATAATACTGACCTACCTCACAGGGATCGGGTGAGGCTTTTCCCGTGCAAAGCACTGGGGAAAGTCCAGAGGGATGAGTATTATTATCACCTGTATTTGATGTCTTCCCTTCTCCCCAGACCCCTCGGATGGGGTGAAGATGATCACTTGAAATGACATTTAGGGGCAGCTTTTTCTTATGTTGCTTCAGGACAACAATCTGGAATCCGTGGAATCTCTGTTGTACTAGACTTGAATAGAGATGAGGGTTTAAAAAGAATTCAGTTGTTTAGGTCAGGCTAATGTTAATATTCCTTCTCCAGGTAAAATTCCAGCTCGACTCTTTGTTCCCAAAGGTAAAACAGGGAACGGTGATTTGTGGTGGAGTCAGAAAACTGTCCTCACATGTCTTAATCTCCAACCCAAATGTATGTTTTAGAGGAGAGTAATTTCTCTTCCCTGGTGGGTATTTGTGCAGCTTTCAAGCATGATAAACTGTGTGCTCTTTGTTGCAGCTGCTGGCAAAATGGAGCCGTGCCCTTAAGCAGGAAATCTGGACTGTTCTATTTTCTCAGCTCTCCTGTAGAGATCCTCAGATTACACCAACTTCCAGTCCCCATTCTGATCCTACTTTCAATGGTCCTAGTAAATATGAAACCTTTTGGGTTTTGACTCAAGGAGAAAAATCTTCTCTGCTCCAAAGTCTCAAGTGCCCTTGAACCAATTTTAGCAGCAGTGACAAGAAAGCAAGAGAAGCAGAAGGCTGAGGAAGTGAAAACTGACCTCGAGCTGTCCTCCTGGTTGGAGGCATGTTGTTGTCACAGCACATATGTATTTCCCACTGGCCCTATTGCCTGGGAGTTCATTTGTCTCAGCTGAAAGGATGCAGTCACTGAGGAGGATTAGAATTTAACCCTTGGCAGAGCAGCAAGCAAATGACAGAAGAACAGATAAGCCACAAAACCAGGAGTGGTTGTTTTTCAGGTGGTTTCTGACTGCTTTGTTCATTCCTTCCTTTTTCACTTTCTGGAACTGGATCTATAACCTGACAACCACGAAATTGGATCCATAACTTTAGCAAACCTACGAAACTTCTACAGGATCCTATCAGGTTTTATGATTCCTGTGAAATGGACCCAATGCTGAGTGACTCTTTCACAGATGTGACCAAAGAGATAAATCCTGTAGCTGTTGTTTGTCCCACTTTCTGCTTCCTTTGAAAGGTGAAGTGAAAATGAAATAACCAAACCTGGATTCCATCACAGAATCCAGCTTTCCCAGGCAAAATTTGACTCTCTTGCCTTTCAAGCACATTTAATGATATCTTTTATCCTGGATGAGGTTGTGGAAGGGTGGGTTGAATTTCTCCTTGGTTCTTGCTGCCTTTTCTGCCCTGTTTGTGTAACTCTTGCAGGGAGGGACTGACCCATGGTCACTTTATCCAATGACTGTTTAATAAAACACAGGAATACATTAGCAGGGCAGGAATAGCAGAGGAGAGGACCTCATGTACCTTTTTTTTAAGTCCTTTCCACACCTGGACAAGTCTCCAGTGGCACTGTCATGAGCATGGCAAGATCTGAACTCTGACCAGGAACAGTGCAGAATGAAATGAATGTTGCTTTGTGAACCTTCTCAGTGCTTCAGCAGCAGAGCTACTGTTCTCTTAGCAGTCCCTTATTTAAAAGAAAGAAAAAAAAAGGTATTTAAGTTTTATATTGTGAATATTGTAGTATTTTTTTATTTTAAAACTCGAGATGTTTTGATATTTCTCGTGAAGTCAAACGAACAAAGCGTTGCTAATCTCCAAAAATCTAAGGCCATTTAGGTGGAGGGAAGACGTGTATATGTTGTATTTTTTTGTGTGTTTCTGTGCTCTCTGTTTACCCAAAGGTTCTGGCTGTATGAAAGACAGAGATGTGTGGGAGCAGTGCAAGGAACTGACAACAACATTCGAGTGATGTTGGAAAGGGCTGATTTCCTTTAGGTGTCCAGATACTGTCCATTTGCTAATAAAACAGAAGAATTGCAGTGACTTCTCTTGCCTTTTTCCCCTACCCCAAACTGCTGCTCATTCCAACTCCAGCCAGCTGGGACTGCACACTGGAAGGTTTCTTGCTATTCCTGGTCCCACTGTCTGTGAAAAGGACCCGAGCAGCCCTTGGCTGAACATTTTACTGATGATGCTTTAGGAGGACTCCTAGAAATGCACACATGGGAGCTGCCAAGGATTCCTGCCCTGATAACCCACCCAGGTGTGTCAGTCCATGGTATTTCCACACCTTCTGCTGTGTCTGTTCCTGGATGACTGTCCAGAGAAATGTTTTCTGCCAGCCTCTGGTGGTGTTGGTTCAGCAGAGCTCTGCCAGCAGCTGAAATCTGAGTGGGTTTATTTTTGCTTGGCTTTGCTGCCTGTTTGCCCCAGTGTGTGCTGTGCAGCAGTGCACTGAGGGGTGGGTTCATTCACACCCGTGGTGCCCCACAGGCAGGCTGGGCTTTCAGAGGCTTGTCAGAGAAAAGACGAGGCTTTCTCTCTAAGGGTGTGTTTGTAACAGATTTCATTCTCTGCAAAAATAGCTGGGCCTCCGTTGCTGCTCTTGCCGTGCCAGTTGGTGCCTTGTGGGTGGGCCTTGTTCTCCCCGAGCTCTGGATGCCTCTGGGCGCTTCTCCCTGCAGTTAAAAAGCGTTTGCAAAGCACCATTTACAAACAGCCTTTATGGGTTGAGATCAATATTTCCGTGCTAAAGATCTGCCAGCAAAGCCAGCCATGGTGCCGGGGTGATGTCCCATTACAGGGGCTTTTCCTCCTGCTGCTGAAATGCACGGGCATTGTTGGGGTAACCACACCAGCCCAGGAAATCCTGCCGCTGCATTAGGCAATTCCTGGCGCTGCTTTTTTTTTCTCTGCAGCAACAGTGAGAGTTGAGAGCTCTCAAACCACCATCTGCAGAAAAGCCTTGGGGCTTGGGGCAGAGCACTTTGCTTATGGCAGGATAATCCAGATCTCCTGCAAGCAGGGAGGGGACTGGGAGCAAGTGCTGCCCTGTCTGGAAGCCCTGCAGTGTGCACAGCAGATTTCTTGTCGCCCACAGCCCTGGGGAAATGAGGCTGGTTAAGTAAGAGCTTGTTAAAACCCGAGACGTGCTGCCAAGGTATTTATGTGCTGTGTTTTAAACTGCTTGGGATCGTCGTCTCCCCATCCCGATGGGATCCTGCCCATTGTGAGGGTGAGCTGGGCAAAGGTCATTTTTGTCTGTGCCCACCCCAAATATTCACACTTGAGGTTCAGGGTTGTTTATGCTCCCCGTGCAGGAAGGGTGAAGTGGCTCCTGGCTGGGGAAAGGAAGGGGCCTGTGCTTGTGTTGTGTTTCCCAGAGAGAAAGTTCAAGTGGACAGATTCCCAAACAAAATTCTGCCCCTTGGTAAGGAGCCTGGCCCGGGCTGGAGCAGGCTCTGGGTCTGTAATTACATGTCCAACCTGTTCGAGAGTTTTTGCTGAGCCTTTGCTCTCCTTTGTAATCCGAGTAGCAGCGGGCTCCCGTGGGATGCTCTTGGCACAAGCTGCTCGCTGTCAGGCACCTTGTTTTGCCCAGGGCACAAAGTCCGACGGAAAGCTCGAAACGCCCGTGGCTGCTGCATGAGGCAGGCAGGACCCAGCCTGCTCGGCTCAGCCGGGCACCGAGCTCCGTGAGCATCACCCGTACGCACCCGGAGCACATGGAAAACGCGCTCCGGCAGCACCAGCAGCCGGGGCAGCTCCTGGCTTGGGGCGTGTGAGGAGCGGAGGGCAGCGAGATGCTCTCCGTGGCTGTTCGCAGGATGCCGGGCTCCTCCGTGTCCCCCCAGCGCCGCTCCCCGCTGGGAGCTCCGGCACCCCGACCGTGCGGGGCTGCGCTGCCCGGGCCCGGTGCCGCCTCCCCCGCCCGNGGGCTGGGCCGGGCCGGGCCGGGCATCCGGGTGCCTGCAGCGGGGGCCGGCAGCACCGAGCCGCCTCCCCGCCCCGCCGGGGCCGGCACGGAGCGTTCCGCATCCCTGCGCGGAACCGAGGGGCTCCGCACCCCTGCATCCCCATCCCCGCGCATCCCAGCGCATCCCCGCCTTCGCAGGGATGATTCCCCACCCCCGGGGCGCTGCTGACCCCGGCCCTCGCCTCTCTCTCTCCCGTAGCCGTGGTGGGCGCCGGGCTGGGGGGCTCGGCAGCCGCGTACTTCCTGCAGCAGCACTTCGGGCCGCAGGTGCAGCTGGACGTGTACGAGGCGGCGGGCGTGGGAGGGCGCCTGGCCACCGTCACCGTCAACAAGCAGCAGTATGAGAGCCGGGGAGCCTCCATCCACGCCCTCAGCCTCCACATGCAGGACTTCGTCAAGATCCTGGGTGAGCGTGGGCGTCGCAGCGCTTGCACGGCCTCCCTCGCTGAGCTGGGGGGCTGGGACACCCCCGGGCTCTGTGCGTGGGGCAGTGGGGTGGGTTTCTGCCCGTCCCCCTTGGCACCCCAGGCATGAGGTGATCCTCTTGTTGTCCGTGCTCCCCTGCCCTGCTGTGCTCTGGAAAGAGAGAGGGGTGGACTGGTCGCCATCAGGGGGTCCTGGTGGAATAAGTGTTGGGGGGTTGTTCTCGAACTCCCACCAGTCTGTCCCAGTAGGCAGCAGCAGCTCGTGCGATGCCCCAGCATGATCTGGCTGGGATCCCACACCTCGGCGTCTGTCATTCCTGATGCTCCCCCAAGATCACCTTTGCCCGTGTCCCTGCTGGGATGTGTCCAGTGCTGGCCTTTCCCAGGAGCCAGCCAGCCCCAGGGAGGGGCAGCCACGCGCTCCCTCTGCTCCCCACAGGCCTCAAGCACCGGCGCGAGGTGGCCGGCAAAAGCGCCATCTTCAGCGGGGAGCACTTCGTCCTGGAGGAGACCGACTGGTACCTGCTCAACCTCTTCAGGCTCTGGTGGCACTACGGCATCAGCTTCCTGCGCCTGCAGATGTGGGTGGAGGAGGTGATGGAGAAGTTCATGAGGTAGGAGAGCCCGCGGGGCTGGGCGGGGGGTGGGTTTTCCCTGGCACCGGGGCATCACCGGGTGCCCCCTGCTCCCATCCCCTCCAGGATCTACAAGTACCAGGCACACGGCTACGCCTTCTCCAGCCTGGAGGAGCTGCTGCGCTCGCTGGGAGGTGAGGCCTTTGTGAACATGACCCAGCGCTCGGTGGCCGAGGCCCTGCTGGAGGTGGGCGTCACGCAGCGCTTCGTGGACGATGTCATCGCCGCCGTCCTGCGCTCCAGCTACGGCCAGTCCGTGCTGGTGCCCGCCTTCGCAGGTGAAGCCACCTCTCCTTGCTGTGTGACGCTCCTCGGTGTCCCTTCTGTGGGCAGGCTGTGTGCCCACCCTCCTCTTCCTCTCTGCAGGAGCCATGTCGCTGGCTGGAGCCCAGGGCAGCACCTGGGCGGTAGAAGGAGGGAATAAACTGGTGTGTTCGGGTCTGCTGAAGCTGACCAAGGCCAATGTCATCTCAGCCAGGGTGACAGGCATCTCCCTGCACAGCTCGGGTGAGCCTGGGCACAGCTGTGGGTCCGGCTGCACCGGGGTGGGAGGTTGGTGGTGGGTGCAGCGTGAGGCTGCTGGGGCTGGAGAGCATCCTGGTCCTGGTAAGGCATTTGGGAGAGGGCCTGGGAATGTCTGTCTCCTCTCCCTTCCTGATCCGCTGGGACCCTGCAGTACCAACCTCGGCCCTGAGGTTGCTCTCCCTCCCTCCTGAGGTCCCTCAGGTCCTCCTGTGGCACCATCCTTGTTGCAGGCTTGCTCCCCCATCCAGCACAGCAGAAGAATATCCGGGGCCTGGGGGGTGGGCTGTGTTCCCCCAGTCCTCTCTGCCCCCACGAGGCTGGGCATCTCTGGAAACATTTTCCAAGAGTCTTTCTGCCACCCTAAGGCATCAGCAACTCACCCATAACCATCAGGTGCTGGGGTCCAGCACAAAAACCAGGGGATGGAGGTCAGGTCGGTAAAAAGAGGGCCAGGGCAGCACCACCTGGGGCTCAGGGCTGCTCCTGACTGTCCCCTGTCTCTTTTCAGAGGGGAGAGCCCTGTACCAGGTCCACTACGAGAGCACTGAGGGCCAGGGCTCGGCTTTCTACGACCTGGTGGTGGTGACAACCCCGCTGCACCCCAGCAGGAGCAACTTCACCTTCGAGAACTTCGACCCTCCCATCGCCGACTTCCCCGGAGCCTTCCAGCCCTCCGTCACCTCCGTGGTGCACGGCTACCTCAACTCCTCCTACTTCGGCTTCCCCGACCCCAAGCTGTTCCCTTTCACCAGCATCCTCACCACCGACACCCCCGACCTCTTCTTCCACGCCATGGACAACATCTGCCCCGTCAACATCTCGGCGGCTTTCCGGCGCAAGCAGCCCCAGGAGGCCGCGGTGTGGCGCGTCCTGTCCCGGCAGCAGCTGGACAAGCAGCAGCTCAAGACCCTCTTCAGGTCCTACTACTCGGTGCAGGTGGCCGAGTGGCAGACGTACCCCCGCTACGACGCCGCCAAGGCCCTGCCGCCCATCGTGCTCCACGAGAACCTCTTCTACCTCAGCGGCGTGGAGTGGGTGGCCAGCTCCATGGAGATGATAGCCGTGGCGGCCAAAAACGTGGCCCTGCTGGCCTACAACCGCTGGCATCAGGAGCTGGAGAAGATCGACCAGAAGGACTTGATGCACAAGGTGAAGACGGAGCTGTGACGCCCATGGGGGTGATGGGCCAGGAGCTTTGGTGTGTGGTAGCCTTGGGGAGTATTTATTGCCTTAGGGAGGCCAGGGGGGCTGGGGGACAAGGGACAGGCCCTCAGGAATACAGTTCCTGCCCAGTGTTGCTGTGTCTGTGCTGTGTGCCTCAGTTTCCCTGTTCCCCTTCCCCAGGCTCTGCTGGAAAGGAGCCTGTGCCTTTTCCTGAAAAGGGGTCACTGTGTTTGGGAGGGGTCTTGGGGGGCTGCCAGGGGCGAGGCTGGCTGGCACTGGCAGCAGATGGGTCCCCCCTGAGCTTCCCAGCTCCCACCACAGCCTCTCCTGCCTTCCTGGCTTTGCCCCTGGGAAACCCACAGCTGGGGCTGCAGATGCCATGGCCTCTCCCATGCCCGGAGCCTCACCCTGCTCCTGTGCCCCAGGGATGCAGGGTGGGCCCTCACAGGTCCTGCCAGGTGCTCTGTGTTTCTGGGGGTGTTCGGGGGGCAGAAGGGCCTTGGTGGGAGAAGCTGGGCAGGGCAGAGGGACAGCGTGAGGGGCCAGCTCAGACCAGGGCCAGCAATGCGCTTTATTGACACCTCAGAAGCTGCCCAAACCACCAGCAGCTCGCCCCACTCCTTGGACTGCCCAGCCTGGCACAGAGGAACTTGTGAGAGGGCTGGGAAGGGCTGGGGAGGGCTGGGAAGGACGGGAGGGCTGGGTGTAGCCAGAGCCATTGACAGCAATGGAGCGAACAAAGGGAAGTGGGGACTTTGGGAAGGGAGGAGACCTGATCCTGATCCTGATCCTGATCCTGATCCTGATCTTGATCCTGCCCAGCCAGAGGGACCACAGGCAGCTGCCTCCCTCTCCCCCCCAGCCCGTAGCTGCCCTGAAGCCTCGAGGCAGTGGGTGTCTGGCTGGGTGACTCGCAGGGGCTTCCTCTGCACTGGGTGTCCCCAGAGTGGCTGCTGGGGCTGAGGCTGACGGAGTCTGCAGGGGAATTTTGAGGAGCTCTCGTAGAGGGGCTCCCCTCGCCCTGATGCCCAGCCAGGTGACCTCTCCCAAAGGGCTGGGCAAGCTCGGGAAGCAAGAGCAAGCTGGTTAGATGCAGGAGGGAGCTGTGCAGCCTCAGAAGATGCAGGTGCAGCCCACAGCAATGGTCTCCATCACCATCTGGTACTTCTTTTGGCACTTCTTCTTCCCCGAGGGCCTGTGCCCCGCGTCGGCCGCACCCGGGCAGAGCAGGCGGCGCACGGGCAGCCGGCTGTAGATGGGGATGCTGGCCATGGCACGGTCCTCCTGCATGGTGAAGGGGTTGATGCAGCCGGTGCAGAGGCACCGCGCCTCGGGGATGTCCGCCGGGATCCGCGTGGCATCGTGGTTTATCCTGGAGGAGAGGGAAAGCGGGATGAGGCTGGGGAGGTGGAGATGAGGGCAGTGGAATGGGGTCTGCATCACATCCTGCCACAGCCTCCAGCAGCCACCAGAGCCCCAGGTGCTGGAGCTGGCACAGAGCCACCTTGCCTGTGCCCCAGGTCCCTGTCCCGAGCTCACCTGTAGGCCCAGGGGGACAGGCTCCTCCGGTTGGACCTCCAGAGCCTCAGGTTCACCTGGCACTTGGTGTCCCCCGGCTCGGAGCCGTTCCTCAGCTGGCGCACCATGTCCTGGATGCTGTGCTCATACTCTGCCATGCTGCTGTAGGGGTCGTCCAGGGCCCAGGCCAGGGCAGGGGTGGCTGTAGGTGGCCGTGCCAGGCCCCTTCTCCTGCCCTTGGCTGCCTTGCTCTGGTCCTTGGCTTCGGGCACCAGGACCATGGCGAAGGTGAAGATGCAGAAGAGAAGCTGAGGAAGGAGGAGGATGGTGAGCAGCTGCTCAGGCTGCAGGACTGCCAGGGAAGGGGAGCTCTCCCTCCTCCGGGGGGTCACCAGGTGATGGCAGGACCACACTGGCTTTGGGGTGGCACATGCAATGCCCAAAGGCAGTGCTGGTCTGCAGGTGAGGAGCACCTGGGATGGTGGGCACACGGCCGTGGTGAGCTGATTGTGGCTGCCCCCCTCGCCCTGCTCACAGCTGGCAGTTCGTGTTGCCCAAAGTGCCCCTCCCTGCCTGTGCTGCTCGAGCTGTGCCCGGTCCCCTCCCTGCCCACCCCGAGGCAGCCGCACGCTGGGAGGGACCCAGCTCAGGCTGTACCTGAGCAGCCTCTGGTTCAAAAGGAGCCTTACAGAGATGAGACAGTCAAGAATGGGATCCTTATCCAAACCCTCCTCTCCCTCCCTCTGTGCTCTGAGGACGGTGAGAGAGAAAAGATGCTTTTTCATTCCCCTCTCCCTCCGGCCTCACTGGGCCCAGCTGCCGTGAGCTGCCACCCGGCAGGCTGCCCAGCACGGAACAAAGTTGCTTTTCTGTAGTCCTGCTCCCTGCTATTCGCGTCCCTGCAGCGGCCCGAGCAGCCCCACACCCTGCCCGTGGATGTGCGGTGCCCCGGGGCAGGGAGGGCTCGGCCAGGGCTGTTTTCCCCGGCCGGCACCGGACTGACCAGCCGGACTCCAGGCTGCTGCATCCTCGCCATGCCAGGCGTGGCAGCGATGTCCCTGGCAGGGCACAGCGGGCACCTCCAAAGCAAACAACCCCAGGTAAACAAGCCATGCAAATGATTCTGATAAAGAAGGAAAACGAGGAGCAAGCCCCGAGCCGCCGGGGAGGCACCTACCAGGTTTGGAGCCCGCTCCATGGCCGCGGAGGGGTGCCGGCCGCTGTCCTGCAGTGTGGCCAGTCCCTGCAAGCCGGGCAGCTAAAAAGGGAAAGCCCCAGCCCCTGGCTGTGCCCCGCCGGAGGTGTGTCCGGTCCCCAAGGTGCCAGGGAGCCTCGGAGCAGACAGGGCAGGGGGCCAGCGTGGTCTGGGACTCGGCCACCCGTCGCCGCCCCGGGCGCTGGCTCCGCTGGCGGTGGCAACTGTGGTCAGTGGCGAGTCCTCTCCGGACCAGGCAGCCCCGAGGGACTCTCTTGGCAGTAACGTGCTCTAGGGAGGAGGTTTGGGCTCTGCTGGTGTCACCAGCGTGGTCACAGCCCTGACACGGCCAGGAGGGACACGGCTGCTGGGCTGGCGGAGCAGGAGCTCACAGGAGGAGCAGGGGTGGCTGTGTCCTGTGCTGGCAGCAAAGGTGAGCAGGTAACCCGGGGCTGAGGGCCCACTGCCATCTGTGTGCCACCTCCACCGGCGGCTCTGCTGTCCCCAGGAGCGCCCAGACCCTTCTGCCCAGCAGTGAGATGGTGGCATCCACCACTCCCCGCGCCCCTGGGCTGTCTGTCCCCAAACCCTTCCCCTTCTGCTGTCCTCCGGGTCCTGCCGTAGGGACACACCAGCTGGGCCCACAGCTGGCCGTGGGGCTGGGCCCTGCATCTGCGGGGTGCTGGGTGTTGCTGGGTGCTGCTCTGGCCTCCCGGGACCAAGCACCGGCGTGCAGGGTGCTGCGGTGGGGGAAACTGAGGCACGGGGATGCTGGCTGTAATTCCCCGTCCAGGGGACAGGGGCTGGCATTGAATTCCTGCTCTGGGCTGTCGCTGTCCCTGCGGCCAAGTGCCACGCGATGGTGCTGTCCGCCACCCAACCGCTCCCAGCCCTCCGTCCTTCCGTCTGCATCCCTCCTTCCTCCTTCCTCTCCATCCCTCCCTGCATCCCTCCCTCCTCCATCCCTCCCTGCATCCCTCCGCCCCTCCATCCCGCCCTCCCTCCCTCCCTGCATCCCTCCGCCCTCCCATTTCTCCGTGCATGCTTCTCTCCTCCCTCCAGCCCAGCCGCAGGCGGGTGCCCGGCGCTGCTCCCCACGCTCCCGGGCAGCAGGCTCTGGATGAACAACAGCACTGGATGTTGTTTTCCCCCTCCTCCCGCCTCGCTGTGCATCCCCAGGGATTTGAAGGCCTTTGTAGGGTGGTGGGAAATTTCAATCTCCTTTTCCCAGTCCCTGAATTGGGCCTCTAGAAAACCCCATAAACAAGGTAAAGGTCTCTGTGCCCCCAACTCACGCTGTCCCTCCCCTCCTGCCAGCCCTGGGATGCAGCAGGGGACAGCCTGGCTGCTCCCACCCACCCCAGCCCACGTTAACATCCCCAAGGACAGCCCCAGCAGAGCATTTCGGGGACTTTGCTGTCCCCTTGGCTGAGATCTGAGCACACAAATGGTATCCCATTTGTCACCTCAGGACCTGCCAGAGGAGCTCTACAACCACCTGCCCGTGCTTCAGGTGTACACCAGCACCCGGCTTTTGGCCACCAGCATTTTTTGGGCTGCTGAGCCAACCCCTGCCTGCACCCAGCGCCTTCACCCACCCCGTTGTGGGACCCCCAGAAGGGCCGGTGGCAGCCCCGGGGCGCCTGTGTGTGCCGCGGCCGCCTGTGTTGTGTCAGCGCTCGGCAATGCTGTTTACACATGAGAGAGGCGCAGAGGCATCTGTGCCGGCAGCCAATTACCCAGTTTTGATCTTTTTTGGTGAAAAGGAAACCAGGCCTTTTCAGACATGGCCAAATTTGATAAGCTGGGGGAGGCGGGGGCGGGCATGGGAGGCTTTTCCCCACCATCCTCGCGCGAGGGAAGGGGCTGGGATGGGGAGGCTGGGTCGTGTCCAGCTCTGCCTCCAGGCTGGGACAGGAGGGCTGGAGGGCTCTGTGTGCCCATCCTGGCTGCAGTGCCATCCCTGGGGGAGCGGGGTGTGCTGGGGTTGGAGTGCTGGAAACCCTGCCAGGGCTCTCCTGGGAGGGGGTAACCCGGAGAGGTGCTCTCAGGTTTTGTACGTGCTCATCTCTGCTGCTGTCACCGCTTTGCCACACTGCCGTGGGAAACCGGGGTGGGGAGCAGGGCCTGGAGATGGGGAACAGGGACCCAGATGGGGCAGGAGGGGCTGGGAAGATTGGCTTCACCTGGCCTGAGTAAAGCTTCTTTGGCAGATAACCCTTCAAGGAACCCACCCCAGGCCGAGAGATGCAGGGCAGTTGTGCCATGCTCGTGCTTGGCAGCAGGGATGTGCTGGGCAGGGCTCGTGGGGCAGAGCGCAGGTAAGGGAACAGGGGAAAATCAGGCCACAGCTCCACACTGGCAGAAAACAGCTTTGTGCCTTTTCCCACAAGCAAGAATGTCCCTGTCAGGGTGGGAGCTGCTGCTGTGGGGTCCGCAGCCCCCTGTGCCCGCAGCGAGCAGTGGGCAGCATCACTGCTGCTGTCACTCTGCAAGGCACGGCCGCTTCTCTGGGCATCGGGCTGCTCCAGAAGCCGGCTCCTCGTGGGGTTTGTGCGGCCCCAGCACACCTGAGCCCACACCCACCCCGGGGCCGGACAGACGCGTCTGGCGGGCGGCTCCAGCACGGCCACATCCCTATCTGTGCGTGAGCAACATTTTCCACTCATCAAAGGAAAGCTCCAGCGAGCTGTCCTGGCCAGAGCCAGCCCTGTGCCGTGATGGGAGGAGGGCCAGGCCTGGGGGTCTCCCATGTCCCCCCAAAACCCCCCTGGCAGGTAGTACCAGCCCAGCCAGAGCACGGAGCTCACATCCTTATTTGCACAACGGCTCCAGAGACGCCCGAGCCAAAAAGGCTTATTTTAAGCTTGCTGGAAAAAGAACATTGTTTGGTGGGAATTAAAACTCCCCGTTCTCAAAAAAGGGAAAAACAAAAAGCGCTTCATTCTGCCGGCTCCTGCCATTGCATAAACACAGAGACACGGCACCGCTGGACAGGGCGGGCAGGAATTTGTTGCTGGCATCGAGCGGTGTGGGTGCTCTCCTCCCGGCAGCTGTCGTGGGACAAGAACCCATCCTCTTCTGTGCCCCCATTGTCCCAAAAGCCCTCATCCCGGCAGGACGGGTTTCCCCGAGGGAGGGAGGGGGCATTGCCCCGCCGGGGTGTCGCGGGCAGGAGGGGTGACCACGCACGCTGGCAGCTCGCTGGCCCGGGCTCTGCATCGCTGCACAATATTAATTCCACAGCCCTAATCCAGCTGTCCCGGCGGCCCTTCTGCCCCCCTTCCCCGGGCGGGGAGCTGGGCGATGCTCGGGGCTGGCTGTAAATCACACCCTTTGGATCCCACGCGGCAGATAACAGCCAGATTTGGGCGGCGGCAGGNGGGGGAAGATGCGCGTCCGGCACATCCTGCGCGGCCCCTCCGGTGCATCCATCACCCGGCCGGCGTTTACAGCACGGCGCTGCTTTTACACGATCCAGACGCGCAGGTTCCTCCTGTCCCGCTCCTCTCCTGCCTTTTGTTTTCTTTTGCCTCCTGCTGCTGGAGACAGAGCACCTGATGGAAAAAGCCTGCTCTGCCGCTCGCCAGGATGGAAACGGCCGCTGCCTTCCGTCCCTGCCCGGCACAGCGCCCGCTGCGGGGCCGGTGGCTGCCCCGGTGCCCCAGGTCTGGTCCCCGATGGTGGCACTGGGGGGGATGTTGGTGGGAGGGAACGGCATTGCTCCCTCTGGGAGCTCTGTGCGGGGCAGTCTCAGGTCCCCACAGGACAGAGGGGGACAGAACCGCGGTCTCCTCCAGGCTGGGAGGCTGCAGGGACCACTCACCCTGGCCATGGGTCCCCTCATCCTACCTGGCCCCATGCCCTGCTCCCTCCATGACCCCTGTGCTTGCCCTCTGACCTTTCCCAGCCCTTGGGGCTCCTGGCCTCAGCCTGTTCTGGCTGTGTCCCACTGCCCAGAGCATGGCTGGGCAGTGCTGACTTTCCAAACAACTCTGTTCTCCTTCCCCCTGCAGCCTAAGGCAGTCGGACACCAGTCCCTGAGTGCTTTGGAGGGGTGGCTTCATTTTGTACTGGACTGCAAACCTCAGACAGTCCTGCCAGGGTACCCTCTGCATCCCAGCTCCTGGCTGTGGGAAGGGCTGGTCCTCCAGCCCGGTGCAGGACACACGGAGCAGCCTGGAGCCTCCCCACCTCCTTCCCAGCAAGGCCAGGGGGCTGGAGTCTGCTCCCAGGGATGTGCTGCCAGGGCAGCAGTGCCCTCTGGGTCTGTGAGGAGAAAGCCTCTTATTTTAAGGGCTTTGGTGGCTTTTTCTTGTGGGCAGGAGTCCAAGTTCCCAGGGCAAGGAGAAGGGCGGAGGTAAATGGAAAGCTCAGCAGTGGCACTGATGTCTGCCCTGGAGGGTTGTGCTCAAGCCAAACTCCCCTCTGTGTCCCTGGGCAAGGGATCACATGCAGGGACCCCCAAACTCCTGGGGAACCATCACCAGGTGGGAACTGGTGGTTTGAAGTAGACAATCTCCTGCCCTGGTTCCCATTCCCTGCTCCTGTGTGCTTCCCAGGGAGGGAAGGGATTTACAGGGCAGCACAGGCCAGTCCTGAAGGTCACCTTTCAGAGCTGCCCCAGCCCAGCTGGCCCATTGATCACTGTCCTGCCCCTGAAGGGGCTGAGGGAGGCAGGGACTGTAATAACACACGAGCTGAGAAATGTCCTCCTGCCCTCCAGCAGCCCCCTCTGACGTCGGGCAGCAGATGAGAGGGTTGTAAATTTGGTGTGTTTGGATGGCTTGTAGGAGAAGGGTTTCTCTTATCACATCCCAGCCTCTTGGGAAGGTGGGAGCAGCCCAGGAGCTCCATCTCCATCCCTGCCCAGCGGCATCACCCCATGATCAGCCAGCAGCCCCCTCCCCACCTGCCTGGGACAGAGCTGTCCTTGCTACTTGACCCCTGCCCTTACACCCGGCTAGAGAGGCTGGAGGTCAGCGAGAGGTGGGAAAAAATGTCACTTTTGTGGAGATACTGAAACTGAATCCGTGGTGAGGAGGGATGGCTGGGCAGCATCTTAGCGAAGGAGTAACAAAAACAAACCCGCGCCAAGGAATCCTGCTTTGCCCCAAATGTTTTTCTTATGGAGTTGTAATAAGACAAGAGCTGTAAAGATAGTAACCTCCTAAACATTACCTTATTAAGGCTTCTCAGAAACCACAGGGCACGACCCCTCTGGGTCATGGAACAAGAGCGCAGCATCCAGCGAACAAACAGAGGCTAACGTTACATTTTTCACTTCATTTAGGGAACCTGGTTTCTAATTATAGTGTTTGTTTAATGGCAGCCCGTGGTTGTGCCTCACTTAAAGCCAGCCCCCCGAGAGCACAGGGAGAGGGGAGAAGAGGGCTGGGAGATCTCCCTGCTCGATGCCAGGGCTGGGAACAGTGAAAGGTTTGGGGATTGGAAGCAGCCAGGAGGGTCTGTGCCCAGGGAGAGCTCCAGGGACGTGCCACGGGTGCTGTCCCAGCTCAGTGCTGGGCACCGAGGCTGCCTGCAGCAGGGGAAGGGCATGTCCTGCTGTGGGCTGTGCTCTGTGCCATGCTGGGCACATTTCTGGTGCCTCACACAGCACAGGCTGGCTCCCTGCTTCTCCTTTCCTGCAGCTGGCAGGGCAGCTCCCCCCGGGATGAGGGATGTCCCTGGGACACACACATAGGTGCTGAGGGGACATTCAGCTCCTGCAGCAGTGGCTCTGGTGCTGAGGGGGTGCCTAAGCCCGGGGAGAGCCTCAGGGATGCCAAGCACTCCACACCATCGCCATGCAAAGCCTGGCATGAGGGCAGAGAGGCCCTGGCGCTGCCTTTGGGGCCGTCCCAGCAGGCTCAGGGGTCTGGGGATGGTAGGAGCCCTCCCTGGGATGCGTTTCTGGTGGAAGTCCTGCCCTGCCAGACTCTTACTCCACACTTGTCCCCACCACTGTGCCTGTGCATGGCTCAGGATCCGGCTCCTTCCCATAAGCCAGGACCCTTTGATGAACATGAGACCCCCAGAACCCAGCCCTGTGCTCCTCTCAGGGAATGCCACCACCTTGGGAAAGCCAGGGTTGAAGCTGGCGGTGTCTCCCCGTGCTCCCCAGCCCTCCCTCAGCGATTTCCCGCAGCAGAGGCTGTTCCTGCTGCTCCAGAGCCGTGCTTTGTGCAGGATTCACTGCTCAGAGCCGTGCTTTGTGCAGGATTCGCTGCTCAGAGCTGTGCTTTGTGCAGGATTCGCTGCTCAGAGCTGTGCTTTGTGCAGGATTCACTGCTCAGAGCCGTGCTCCGTGCAGGATTCGCTGCTCAGAGCCGTGCTTTGTGCAGGATTCACTGCCTGGGGTGGCCAGCCCAGCCCTGTGTCACCCATGTGCCCGTGTCACCCAGATGCCCGTGTCACCCATATGCCCGTGTCACCCAGGTGTCTGTGTCACCCAGGTGTCCGTGTCACCCAGGTGCCCGTGTCACCCAGGTGTCTGTGTCACCCAGGTGCCCGTGTCACCCAGATGCCTGTGTCACCCAGATGCCTGTGTCACCCAGGTGTCTGTGTCACCCAGGTGCCCGTGTCACCCAGATGCCTGTGTCACCCAGGTGCCTGTGTCACCCAGGCAGCGCAGCAGTGTCCGGAGCAGGGACAAACTCACTCCTTCCCTGCCACGCCGGGGGCTGATGGGGCAGGAGGACGAAGGCGCTGGGTGCCGGCTGTTCCCCGCCCCAGCTGGCTGCTCTCTGCGGTGCCGTCTGGTGCCATCCCCGGGCTCACGGTGCCCACTGACACCCCTGGCACCGGGAAATGCCCAGGCACACCCAGCCCCGCCACCACCACCGCCCCACGGGGACACTCAGGGACCTCACCCAGGCTCCCAGCACAGCCCCGGCGCTGCCCAAACGCCTTT
>VXAC01004441.1:142874-152987 GCA_013399225.1 Rhipidura dahli | reverse complement strand
CGGCTCTGTGGGATGGGGAGGGTGGGCATGGAGCTGCTGGGTCTGCCCGCTGGGAAACACGACTCCTCCAGTATCCCCCTGTGCCAGCCCAGCCCGGGACTCCAGCAGCATCCCCCTGCTCCAGCCCGGGACTCCAGTAGCATCCCCCTGCTCCAGCCCGGGACTCCAGTAGCATCCCCCTGCTCCAGCCGGGGACTCCAGCAGCATCCCCCTGCTCCAGCTCAGCCCGGGATTCCAGCAGCATCCCCCTGCTCCAGCTCAGCCCGGGATGCTCAGCACCCCGGGAGGTGAATGCAGCACAGCCACGAGCAGGGAAATGTGCCGGGCGTTGAGTTGGCGTTACTTGGGCAAAGGGGTTCCCCAAAATCTGTTCCCCTACGGCTCCGTCCTGGCGCTGGGTTTGGTGGGGGCTCACCCGGCTTTGCAGAGGTGGGGATGGACCCTCCCGGGGCTGGGGGATGGAATTGCTTTCTGGATGTCTGGGATGGAAAAACTGGGAAGCTGGAGGCTCCCACGCAGCGGAGGCATGGAACTTTAGGGGAAAAGGAGCTGAGGAGGGAACGGGGCCGGGGCTCGCTGCCCGAGGCTCACAGCGACTGGGAGCATCCCGCTGCCCGCGGCTTTGGGGACTCCGGGGCCAGCCCCGCCTGTGCCCTGCCTCGCTTTATCCTCCGGGAACGGCCCCAGCCGGGCCCACGGAATTTATCCCAGCCCGGGGCACTTCCCCGGCTCCATCGCTCTCCGGGGGAAGGGTGGCTGCATCCTCCAAGCCCCGGAGCTGCGGCGGTGGCTGCGGTGTGTGTGACCTTGTGGGGGCTGAGCCCTGTCCTGGCTGTAGGGGAGGGCTCGGGGAGGGCAGCAGGTGATGGGCAGCAGGGCTGGTGGCCTTGCAAAGGCTCCCCGGGTGGTGCCTCCTCCCTCGGGGCTGCCTTTGTGGGGTTTGTGGCTGGCTTTGTGCTCTTCCTCTGCTTCCGAAGGGGGCAGTGGCTGTCCCCTCCCAGTGGGTCACCTGGGGACACTAGTGGCTGCAAGGTGCCATGTCCTCCTGCCTCCTTCCTCTGCAAGGATGACCACCAGGTGTTACTTGGGTCCAGCACAAGGACAGCAGGTCCAGCCAGGGCACGATGGCATCCCTGGCGGGGTGTAGGTTCTGTATGGGCTCTGTGTCCCTCTGCCATGGCACAGTGACAGTGACCAGGGCACTGCAGCCTCTCAGGACAGCCGTGGCCACCGTGGTCCCAGTCTGTCCCCACTGTGCTGTTCCTCAAGAGCTTCCCACTGCTGCTGGCTGCTCCTGGGGAAGGTGCAGCATCCTGGCACTAGGATGGAGTTGGGGAGCCACTGGTGGGACACGACCTGTGTCCCCATCCCAGTGGCAATGTCCCTGGCACGGGGCTGTCCTGCCTGTGCCCAGTTGGGCTCCCCAGACCCCGGGCACCATCCAGGGGGCCCTCCAAAGGACGAGGGAATTGCCTCCCTGCCGCCAGCCGGTGGGGAAGAGAAGTCACTGTCCAACAAACACAGGCAGACGCCTCCGCCAAAGATTTCCCAAGCAGTTATCAGCAGGAATTCGGGAAAGGCTGTGTCTAGACAGGCTGCAGCTCTGGGTGGCTGCTGGATAGAGTGGCATTTCCCTCCACACTTGTCAAGAGAGAGTCTGCAGATGATTAAGAGCCCTTTTTTTCCCCTCTTGGTCTCCTTTTCTGTCCAAGAACCACCCTTGTCCCCGATCAGGCTTTTCTGAGGCTTGTTCCTCTGCAGTGACCTGCAAAGGAGGCTCATCCCTGCATCCTGCTCCTCTCTGGGACTAAGGGGGAAGAGCCAGTGCTTGGTGCCTGGTGCTTCATCCTGCAGTGGCTCCTGGAGAGCAGGGCTGGGGTGAGAGGCTCCCTCAGCCCTTGGCACTGCTGCCTCCTGGTCAGTGACAGCTCTGGCCATGCCATCGCTCTGCCACTGGTCACTGCCACTCCACGGCAGGGTGCTGGGCAGTGGCGTGGCACAGCCAGGAGCAGGGGCAGCGCTGGGGCTGTGCCAGGCTGGGGACCCAGCTGTCCCAGCAGCTGAGCACGTGCGGGGCAGAGGCAGCTCCAGCTCAGCAGTGAGGCGAGAGGCTGGAAATCTGAGCTCTGGGGCTGCCTCAGCGTGCCCTGACCTTGGCTGGGAGCAGAAAGGAGGTGATGGGAGCAGGCTCCGTGCAGAGTCAGTGCCTGGGATGGAGCTGCTGGCTCCAGGTGAGGGCTGAAGCTGCTTTGTGCTGGGGATGCCATGCTGTCCGTGGTGGGGGGACTCTGGAGGGCTGGCAGGCCCCCAGGCCAGCCCTGTGCCCTCACTAGGCACACAGCGTGCGTGGCTGTCAGCTGGGGAGGTGACAGATGTGTGTTGTCACCCTGCCCAGGCTGAGGTGACACATCCCAGCAGGAGCTGCTGAGCAGCAGCACCTTCCCTGTCCCGCCTTCACTGGAACGTGGTGTGTGCAGTGCTGGAGCTGCAGGGGATGGCCAAGGAGCTCCTGGTGGGGCTGCCCAGGGCTCTGCCAGCCCTGCAGGGCACCGGTGCCATCTGTCCCCAGGGGATCTCAGGTGTGTTCTGGGATGGGCTGTGACGGTGCCGTGCTGTGGTGGCAGCGACTGGGATGTGCTGGCTGTGCTGGAGGCTTCCCACCCTGGGCCAGCAGGATCCCTGGGGGCTGCCTGGTGCTGTGGTCTTTGCCCTGAGACCTCTGGGAGAGAGCAGATGTCCCCACTGTGCAGGGACAGCCCTGCCTTGGTGGCAGCACGGGGCCATGGGCAGCGCTGCCTCTCCCTGGGCTGAGTTCTGTCGGGATGAGCAGCTCCCCGTGGAGCAGGGATGGCAGCAGCCAGGGCCTGGCGATGGGGCTGGGGGGTCTGATGTGCCACACGTGGGGCAGATGCTCTGTGGTGGCCAGGAGGTCACCCTGGGCTGGCCAGTGGTACTTAGGGGAACATCTCTCTCCCAGCCTGGCCTTTTTAATTGGGGTCCCTCACTGCAAATTTGTCTTTTGTTTTTCTCCTCTCCCTTTTCAACCTGATTTTTTAACTCTTCATTTTGATTCTTCCCCACCTGCAGCCCCACAATTCCTGCTGGAGGCTCTACCTGTGAGAGCAGTCCCAGTGTAACTTTTGTGCTCCCTGTTTGTCCACACCTCACCTCCCGAGTGCTGGGGACTGGAACCATTTTGGGCATTTTATTTCAGTGCATTTTACAGCTCGGATGGGCGGGCAGCAGGCAGGGCTGGGAAAACTGGGAGCCTGTGAGGGACACGAATTACAACCGGGGCTCTGCTGGAGCAGAGATAAGGGGATAGAACCGGGAGAGGCAGCCAAAGCTGTGGCAGCTTGAGGAGCACACCACGGCTGTGCCTCTGCCCGAGGAGAAGGAGCCTGGCTGCTCCCTGCCCGCTCCAGCTCCAGGCTCTGGGATGCTCCTGCATGCCCACCATGCCAGCTGTCCCTTCAGCAGCTCCTCAGAGCCCTGCAAGAGCGGGATGAGGAGCAGAGCCCGGGAGCGAGGAGGATGCTGGAGCAGCCTCCCTGCCCTGCTTGGGAACAGCATCCATGGGGACGCTCCGGGTTCCCACCAGCCCTTCCCAGAGCGGGCTGGAGGCCGGTGACGTGCTGGCCTGTCCCCTGTGGGACTTCACCCCTGCACCACTTCCTGCAGGCCGGGAATGTGACGTGTAAACAGAGTGGGAAGGCTGCTGCTGGCCTGGGCTCCCACGCTCCGCGCGCCCCAGGGCCGGCCCCGCTGCCAGCGGCATCCCCGTGCCCCAAAACACCTCCCGGGGCTGGCACGGGGCTGGGGAGCAGCTCTGGGGGGAGGAAAGCAGCCGAGGAGGGGGAGATGGGGATCTGAGGGCCAGCAGCAGCAGGGAGGGGCTGAGGCCGTGGGAAAGGCGGTGAGCAGGCTCCTGTGTGCCTCGGCTCTTCCGTGGCTTCTTCCAGCCACGAGTCCCTGGCCAGCTGCTCGCCCCTAATGGAGGCTCCTCACCCCCAAAGCAGCATCTGCAGCTGGAGGGTTTCAGCCCCTCACCACAGCACTGGCAGGGACAGTGGGGTGACAAACAGGGGTGGTGGCAGAGGCCTCGTGTGTCCCTCCAGCCATCCATGCCATGCCATGCCATGCCATGCCATGCCATGCCACCACCAGCAGAGCCAAGTGTGGAGGATCCCAGCTCTGCAGAGACACCAAATTAGGTGATTTCTCCCTTGCTCTGGCCCCACAAACCAGATGCTCTCTCCCCTCTGCACCCATCCCCTGCTCGCAGCCCCCCGAACCTGCTCCTTTGTTCTTGGCATCATAATTCATCCCAGTAGAACCCAGCGAGCAAGAGCAGCATCCCCCTGGGCCCCCTTGGCTCGTCCCCAGCAAGGGAGATGGGGGGAGATGGGGGCTGCTCGGGCTCCAAATCTGCCTTTTTGACCATAAAAGGGCAGGCACGCAGCCCCGGCAGGAGGATGGGAAAGGGAAGGCAGAGCTATTTATAGCTGAGCATCAGGACCTCAGCCTGAACTCAGGGTTAATCAGCCTGTGACCAGATTAGGATCTCCCCTGGCCCCTCCATTTTCTCATAAACCTTTGATTTAATACCAGCACTGGCGAGGGAGGGAGGGAGGAAGGGAGAGAGGAGGCACCTCTCCTCCGCAGAGGCCACCCTGGGCTGTGGGGAACGGGATGGAGATGCTGGGAAGAGCTGGAAGGTCCCAGTGGGAAGGAGCACCGGAGCTGTCCTGCCACCAGCTCGTGCTGCAGAGTGCCAGGGAGCAGCATCCCCCTGGCATCGCTGCCTGCAGGGACCCAACAGGCAGCAGGAGCTGCCCTGGGGTCAGCCCCTTACATTTCTGGAGCTGAGGGAGTCCTTCCAGCAAGGGCCCATTCTCCTACGTGATCCCCGTCCTCAGCAGCCAGGAGGGGCATCTGAGGGGGTTCCTGAGCAGGATTTACCTTGCCTGGTGCTACCTTGGTGGTGGCATCAGGGCTGTTTGGGAAGCTGATGGATTAAAGCTCGTCTGCGGCAGGGATGGGGTTCTGATGGCTGGTGGAGATCAGGATTTTGGGGGCCAGGAGGAG
Source organism: Rhipidura dahli (assembly GCA_013399225.1). NCBI lineage: Eukaryota > Metazoa > Chordata > Aves > Passeriformes > Rhipiduridae > Rhipidura > Rhipidura dahli. The sequence continues at coordinate 147,899 of VXAC01004441.1, read as the reverse complement.
GGGAAAGGGCATGGGATTGAGCATCACCCAGTGCCTTCCCCCCTCCAGAGAGCAGGGAGCTGCTCACAGCAGAACCTTCCTGGCCAGGGGGCTCGGGCATCCTTGAGGAGCCCCAGCCTGGCCTCGCAGGGCTGGGGAATTTCAAGGAGGAACAAATCCCAAGTGCTATTAAAAAAAAGGACATTTCCTGCAGAGGAGGCCTGCCTGGAGAGGGGAAAGGGCGCTGTGTTGTAACCGCGGGGAGGGCCGAGCTCTGACTCAGCCCAGCGCTGCCGGGAGCAGCTCGAGGTGGCCACGGAGCTCTCGGGGCACTCGCCCACTCCTCATCCTCCCGGCAGCAGCAGCAGCAGCAGCAGCAGCAGCAGCAGGGGACACACAGGGACACGGCTTGGGACAGGCGAGGCCGGAGGTGAGCGGCGGGGTTGGGGCAGGGGCGATGCCAGCAGAGCTGCTGTGACCACGGAAGGTGCCAGGGGACTGTGCTGGCCTTGGGCACCCTCAGGGCACCCTGAACGTGGGTGTGAGGCAGTGCCTGGTGCATCCCCAGCGCTGGCAGGACCACAACCCAGCCATTTGTGGTTCCAGATCCTTCCAAACCCATGTGGCGCCTTCGTTCTGTCACAGGAGGGACGAGCAGCCCGGGGCTGGGGCTCTCCTGGCTCGGGGGACAGCAGTGTCCCCCACACAGAGGTGCCCCAGCAGCAGTGGGCAGTGTCGGTGTGGTGACCAAGGGCGTGCTGGTGGCCAAATTCCCACGTCTTGCATGGGGATTTGGGAGAAAACCCAAGTGGAATAAAGGAGGACGGGGCAGGCCCCGCAGCGCTGGGGTTTTGCCCCATCTTGGGGACGCTGAAGGGAGGATTGAGGTGTCTGTCTGCCCTGGGAGCCTCTCTGGGGCAGGGCTGGGTGGGCTGTGGCAGATGTTTTGCCTCCATCCCGGCGGGATGCAGAGTCCTGCACATTCCTCCGGATTTTCTCGGCGTTTCTTCCCCCCACCCCAACCCCAGCACCTCCCCGGGGACGGCAGCTGAGCCCTCCCAGCCCTGCACCACAGGGCAGACAAGGCTGTGTCCTGTCGTTTCCCACCAGGGGAAGGGTGGCAGGGGGAGGACAGGGCCATCCCCTGTCCCCTCATACCTGAGGGGATCCTTGCACGGGAGGACCTGGAAGTCACTCCCAGGAGAGGAGACGTGTCCCACACCTGTGGGCTTTGAGCAAAGATGGCTTTGAGCAGCAAAGGGAGGACTTTGAGTGAGTGTTTTGAGGTTTGTTGTGTGCACAGAGCTGTTGGCGCTGCTGTCCTCAGGCCCATGGGGTGCTGAGCACCCAGAGGGGCCCCACAGCAGCTGCCCAGGACAGGACCCAAGAGCTTGTGGCTCCACACTCGGCTCTTCATTGCTCTGCTGACTCCCATCCTCTGTGTTTTACAGGCTCAGCTCTGGCTGTCCCTGGGGTTTTGGAGCTGCTGAACACACGAGAGGATGGTACAGCCCCCGAAATGGCCACCACGAGAGATGGGCAGAGCTGATGTGCCACCACCCCACCACACGGGCACCACCGCGGGTCCTTTCCTGGGCACAGGCAGGGACAGGCCCTGGGCTCATTTCCCTCTGCCCAGTCGTGCAGAGGGGGCTGGATCCCAGGGACTGGAGCCCAGGGATTTGATCCCAGTGCATGGATCCCAGGGACTGGCCCCAGGGGCTGGATCCCAGTGCGTGGGGCTGGATCCCAGTGCTGGATCCCAGGGCACACCGCAGTGCCGCACATCCCTCCTGCAGAAAGCACAGCAGCCCCTTCCCGGGGGCACACAGGGCACCAGGCAGAGGCTCTGCGAAGGCAGGAGGGTCCCTGCAGCACCTCCCCTGGTTCTGGATCCCTGTGGCTGTTGTCACACTTGGCCAGGGCTCAGGGCTGGCCTGGCCATGGATGGTACAGAGACAACGCCGCGCTGGCCAAGGCTGCTGCAAACCCTCATTCCTGAGCAATGGATGCTGCAATCTTGGGGCTCCACAGGGCTCTTTCCCCCACTCTTTCCCCCCAAAGAACAAGGGGCAGCAGCGGGGGGAGCCCAGCCCAGCGCAGGAGGTGGTTCCTGCCCCGGCTCCCAGCTGGGTGCGCGTGGCCGGGGGGGCCGGGCCGGATGCAGGGGCTCACGGCAGAGATGCAGCATCTGCTTCTCATCAGGCTGCTGGGGCTGCTGGGGCTGTGATAGATGGTCTGTTTATCAGCTTCAGCCCTGCTCAGGATGTTAGTGTTCGCCTGAGGAGGATATTTTTGGGCTCGGCCGCTCCCCCTATCCTCCCTCGCCTCCCGCTTCCCCCCGGATCTTCGCTCTCCAGGCCAGGCGGGGCTGAAGCCTGTCCAGACCCGAGGGTGGAGATCCAGGGAGCTTCTGTCCCACAGCCCCTGGTTCTTGCCCATGGGAAGGGCTGGGCTGGGCTCTGCCAGGCCAAGGTTTGAGCTTGAGCAGCTGCAGGCTCTCCTGGGGATGGGGACGAGGACAAGGGTGGGGAGGGACAGCAGGAGCTTTCACATGCTCCTCATTCTGTGGGGCAGGGAAGGGGCAGGGAGGGATGTGCAGTATGGCACCCGCAGCCCCACATTGTCCTGTTCACCCCCATCACCCTCCCCCTGTCCCCCAGCTCTGCACCGGTTCTCTGCTGGGATACATTTGGGATTTAGAGGCACTTCCCCATCCCCTGTCCCTCTCTGTCCCTGCAGAGCTGGGGCCAGGCTGAGCCACCCAGCCCAGGCCTGTGCTGCCATCACGCTGGGGACACAGGCACACAGCTCTGGGGGTGGGGGACACCTCTTTGCCCACACCCAGGCACCCACCCAGGGCCACGTGGTGAGGGGGACCCCGGACACGTCCATGTCTCCCAGCCCAAGGTGCAGTGCTGCATCTCTGGTCAATTGGGAGTCTGAGATGAAGCACTGTAGCTCGGGAAGGGAGGAGCTGCTCACCTTGGGGACCCCCACCCGCTGGGACAAGGGACACAAGGAGACCTCAGCCCTGGCTGCAGGAAAAGGGCTCATCCCAAAGCTCCCGGCAGAGATCCAGCAGGGATAGGAGGGTGGGGAGGTTTTTCCTCGCAGCAGAAGGACCTCTGTGTGTGCTGGGGACCCCCAGCCCGGCTCTGGGCACCAGTGGGAGATGGGAGGGGTGGTGGCACAGCAGGGGCACGGTGGCAGCTCCCCCCATCAGCCGCACACGGAGCCGGGACAGCGGCGAGGACGCGCGGGGCTGGCACAGAGCCCGGGTTGCCGTGTCCTCAGGGTCCAGTTTTCCCAGGAATCCCTTAGGCACTAGGATGGGGATTCCTGGAAATACTGTTCTTGGGGCCACGGCTCGGCGGCCCGTCCCGTGGGAGCCACAGACTGCGGAGGAGCCGGGAATGGAGGTACAGGGCCACGGGGAGGGGTGGGAGTGGGAGGGGGAGCCCCTGGAGATCCCCCACGGGGGGTGATGGGTGTCCCTGTGGGTCACTGCTCACTGCTGGGCAGGTGGCCTCGCACCCCTCCCGCCCTGCCCGGGCCACCCAGGGTCAATAAAGGTCTCCGTTCCTGAGTGACTCTGTCCTGGCCGGTGCTTTGGGGCTGGGAGCAGGGTGGGAGCCAGGGGGGTGGTGCCAGCACCGTTTGGGGCAGAAAGGAGGGACAGGAACCACCCCGGGGGTTGCTTTCTTCCTTCTCTGGTGTCCCCCACCATGTCCCCCCCGCTGGCAGCCCTGCTGAGCTCCTGCAGAAGGGACGCTGCTGTGTGATCCTGTGGGGCAGTGAGAGCACCCCAGGCATCCCAGCAGCTGCCTGGGCACGGGCTGGGGGCTCTCCCTGCAGCCCCCCGTTCACCCTGCACCGATCCCTGCCAGCACCCAGCCCCACTGCCTGCACCAGGGTGGGTGTGGGCAGCCCTGGATGGAGACAGAAGAATCCCAGAACCACTGAGGTTGGAAAAGCCCTCCCAGCTCATGGAGTCCAAACTGTANCCCATCCCATCCCATGGTTCACAGTAGGATTTGGGGTCCCTGCATGGGCAAGGAGAACCTGCCCAGGAGGACACCACAAACCCAGCCGAGGGAAGGCAGCCACGGGGAAAGTCCCTGCTGCCCCTCACGAGGAGGAGAAATGGAAATCACAGAAGCTCTCTGAGGGTGGAAAGCCCGAATCCAGCCCCGCTCCCCCCCGTGACAGCACTGTCGGTTTGCCGCGGCTCCAACCGCTCCGTTTCAACACTTTCCAAGCTTTTGTTTGGATTTTGGTTGTTAGGGGGTTGCAGGACATGCCGGGGCAGGAGGGGAAGCCGTGTCTCTCACACACCCAAATTAAAAAAATATGGCACTCAGTGCAGGAAATGCCAGCTCAGAGAGCTTTGATTGTTTCCTTCTTTCTTTCCTTCCCCCCCTCCTTTTTTTTTTTTTTCCCAGCCAGAAAATTCATCAAGGTTGACCCTGTCCCTGTGAGAGATTTAAGTTTGGGCAATATTAGTAATTTTCGGCCAGAAAAAGCTCTTTAATTGGAGAATTCCTGATCGCCCATGGCTGGGATTCAGCTCCCAGCCAGGTGGTGCCCTTGGAATTTTCCAGGTGCATCCCCAGCTCCAGGAGCGCTGAGCCAGCCACCTGACAGGGAAACTGAGGCACGCACAAGTGTCCCGCCTCCAGAACAACGCAGCCAGGGCTCTGCCAGCACGGTGTGGGTGAGGATGCCCTGGGCAAGGTGCCNCCCAGCCCAGAGCACTCAGTGCCACCTCCAGCCCTTCCTTGGGCACCTCCAGGGATGGGCACTCCAAACCTCCCTGGGCAGTTCCAAGGCCTGAGCACCCTTTCCATGGGGAAATTCCTGCTGCTGTCCACCCTGAGCCTCCCCTGGCACAGCAGGCAGGTGCGGGCAGCGGGCTGGGCAGGCCGGCAGGTGGCACTGCTGCCTCGATGGGAGCACCCTGCCCTGCCCATCCCATCCCATCCCATCCCATCCCATCCCATCCCATCCCATCCCCTGGTTCACAGTAGGATTTGGGGTCCCTGC
>VXAC01004441.1:99726-138499 GCA_013399225.1 Rhipidura dahli | reverse complement strand
TGGGTTGGAGAGGGCAGCCAAGAGGAGCTGTGCTCCCCGGCAGATGTGAAACACTTCAATACTTCCCTAAATCCGACGTGCAGAGCACCCCCCGAACCCGCCTGCACCCCAAATCCCAGCCCTCGGCTCGGCTGGAACACTCCCAGAGGATGCAAGCCCTGACCTGGTCCTGCTCTGCCCGTGCTGCCAGACCCCTCCTGGCTCCTGCAGGAGCTGCTGAATCATTCCAGCAGCCCCAGCACCACCCCAGCCCGGCTCAGCTGCCCTTCCAAACCCCCTCTGCACTCAAAGTGCTGTAAAAACCCTTTTTCTTGGGGAGAAAAAGCTCTGACAGGTCCCTCACTCCATGGGCTGCCACAGGCCCCGGGTGACCTCGAGGTGCTTTGTGTCCACCTGAGATCATCCCCAGCAGGGTTCAGCACAGTCAGGGCTCTTCCCAGAGGTGCTGGCACGAAGCTGCAGGGTCAAGGATGGCCTTCCTGGGATATCCCCGGCTTCCCCACTCCCCTGGGCATGCTGCCCTGCAGGCTGGGAGCAGGCAGAGCTGTCACCAGCTCCAGTGCCACCTCCACAGCAGCTGTCCCCACACTGGGGTGCTCCCCGCTGCTCCCCCACACCAAGCAGGGTGCAGGTGGGACTGAGCTGGGGGCTTTGCCAGCACCTCTGAACCCTCTCCAGAGCAGACATGCAGGTGTCCAGAGCAGGGCACACCCTGCAGTGACCAGCAGGGAGCTGTGGGAGAGCTGGTGGGGAGCTGGGTCAGCCTTTAGCTGCCAGAAAGGCTCAGAGCAGGACTCCAACTCCAGCTCTGTTACCACAGCAAAAATAAAAGCAGCCATGGAGCCACAGAGGAGGCTGCCCTGACCTTCCAGAAATGGGATTTGGGCATAAACACTTCTTTCCTGGAAAGTGTATCCTGGCATTTGGGATTCCTTCCCATCCCACAAAGCTCCCCTTGTGACACCGAGCCGGGAGTACCTCACATTCCTGCAGGAGCTCGGCTGGGCCATGTTTAACAAACACCAGCAGCTGGGGAGTTATTTAGAGCAGCAGGATTGCTCTCGGAGCTGCTTCCCTCTCCCAAAACCTGCCTGAGGCACGGCCAGCCCTGGGTGATGGTGCCACTGCTCCCCAGAGTCACCAGATCCTCCCCAGGCCAGTCTAGGAAGGGCTTTAGGAACAAAAACAGGGTTTTTTGTGCCCTGCTTGCTCCAGTATTCCCAATTTAAACTTCTTCCTAGGGGTTAGAGGGAAGCTGCAGGAATGGGGTGTTTAAGAGGCGCTGTGGCCACAGGGATGCTGCAGCTCTGGGACCCTCAGGCCAGCCCCAGGGAGCCTCAGCAGCTGCCCCAGCAGCCAAAATGAAGGCTGGGGTCAGAAAGAAGCCACCTTGCCCAACCACAGCCCCCTGGGTGGTGACACAGAGGGTCACCAGCATGTCCCAAACACAGGCAGGTCCCTCGGTGCCACCTGAGCTCTGCTGGGCACAGCTATGCCCCAGTTCCAGGCAGGGGTGAAGGGCACCCAGCCCCCCTGGCACTGCCTTTGCTGTGTTTATCTGTCACCCAGCAACCCGCTGAGGAGAGGAGAGGGGCAGGAGAAGGGTGCTGGCTCTGCTTCCACAGCCTGAACCCCGGGATCAGCGGGGCAGGGGCTGCCAGACCTTCCCTCAGCAGGGGACAGGGAGCTCCCCTGGCACTTCCCAAGGGGGGACACAAAGCAGAACGCTCCAGGGAAGAGGGACAGGCAGATCCCTGCACGATCTTGGCCCTGGGATGGGGTTGGTGTGGGAACAACTGCTTCCTCCCCCTGTTCCCTCCCTGGGAAGGCCAGGAACACCCAGAACACCCCCCGTGCCTCGTGGGTGCCCAGGTGCTCCCTGGCACGCAGGACCAGCTCCTCCTTGGGATGGGCAGAGCTGCCAGCCACAGCTGAGCCAGTCTGTGCAGTGCCCTGATCCCAGCCCTCTGCAGCCACCACGGGATCCTGCCCTGTCCTGCTGGGATTTTGGGAGACACGGCGGGATGGGGGGCACAGCCAGCTGACAAACCCCAGCAGCAGCTTTTCACTGGGGAAGGCTGAGCACAGCCAGCTGACAAACCCCAGCAGCAGCTTTTTGCTGGGGAAGGCTGAGCACAGCCAGCTGACAAACCCCAGCAGCAGCTTTTCGCTGGGGAAGGCTGAGCACAGCCAGCTCAGCCCCCACAAGCTGTTTGCACGCAGGGAAGCAAACCCGAGCCACTTGCCATCAGCATCACGAAGCCAAGGCTGTGCCCATCTCCTGGGAAGCCCCCTGCCCACCTCACACCCACCGTGCTGTCCCCAAACCCCCCCTGCCAGCACCTCGGGGAGGGGCACGATGTTAAAAGCTGTCAGTGAGAGGGAGAAAGGTCACTGAGCAGGGACTTAACACCCGTGATCAGCTTATGGGATTTGAGAGCAGCTTCAGGCCGGCGTCAGCAGAGCCATGGCAGGGGTGCAGCTCTGGTGGGGGTTATCAACCCTCCCCAGGCACAAACTGCACAATTCTAACAAAAATCAGCAGCAGACCCCTCCTGGGCAACCCAAGGGAACAAGAGCCTTTTCCTCACCTTTCCTCCCCAAAGAAAGGGGGCTTGGGAAGGAAGGCCCGGGGTGAGGCAGGGATTTCTGGCTGGATCTGGTGCTCCGTGGAGCAGGAGCTCCCCGAGGGCTCAGTGCCAGCCCTGGAGGAGAATTAACACCCCACCCGCCGTGCCCACCCTCCTGGAGCTGTTCACAGGCTCTGCTCTCACAGGTGACCCCGACCCAGTGGCCCAACTCCAGCCAGAGAGGAGGAGGAGGAGGAGGAGGAGGAGGAACCAAGCCCAAGCTCAGCACCAGGCAGGGCTGTGCCAGGGGGAAGCTGTCGGCACATGAGATTGATTCTATTTGCTGCCCAAGTGATTTTTCTCAGCTCAAAGGATTTGCACCAGTTTCCAGCTTCACCTCTCTGCTTTCCTCCCCCCAAGCAGCTGCCAAGGCAGGAAAATGCTCCCTGCTCCTCTCTGCCCCATCTGGGCAAAGTCCTGCCCACGGCTCCCACCAGATGAGGATGGGGCAGATGCCATCAGCAAAGGCCACCCAGCTTGGTCTGGCTGCTCAACACCAGAGCCAGCTGCCAGCCCCAGGCTGGTCCTGGTCCCTACTTGGATTGGTGAAATATCCTTGCAGTCACCAGAGAATCTTTAATTCATCCACGGTGCTGAGCAGCAGTTAAAAAACCCACGAGAAAGAAGTGCAGCAGCTCAGGAGAATCAGACACATCAGGGCAAGCCCTGCCCCGGGCCCAGCCCTGGGGGTTCCCAGTTAAACACACGATGGTCTCATTTGGAAAAGTCCCAGTGCGCTGCTTTGGCCACAGCAACGCGAGGGACTCACCTGGGGCACGAGGAAGGGCCAGGGAGGATTTGGTCCTCATTCCCCTGCTCTGGTGGCTCGTGAATTCCCACAGAGCTGAGTCACACAAGCTGCCTGCCCCACCTGTGCCAGGCACAGGATTGTGCCGAGTCAGGCTCCTGCCCTGGGCATTTACAGGGCTGTAAATTCACAGGGGCTCTGGGTGCAGCTGGGAAGCTCACAAGCCAGTCCACCCTGTATGACAACATGTGCTCTCCTCCAAGGCCTCCCCACCAGCTCCAATTGCTTCCATTCAAAAGAAGTTCAAAGTCTGCCACCTGCAAAACAACTCAAGGCTCGGTGTTATTTCAAAGGTGGGGACAGGGAGCAGCACAGGCAGCCAGAGGCCTTGGAGCTCCTGGGATACAAACAGGGTACACACAGCTCTGGGAGAGCTTCTCCTCCAGCCAGGCATCGATGCCCTCCTACAAACTCACAGGGGGAAAGAAATGCAGTTAATCAGCTGTGTTCACAAAAAAACAACCCACATCGCCAAGAGGAACAAAAGGGGAGGGAAGGCAGAACAGTGAACGTGCTCAGGTACTTCCAGGAGCAGTCCCTGATGCCAGAACACCAAGCTCTTCTCTTCTAAAGGAGCTGCATCAACCTCATCAGTTATTTATGAACACAAATAACTGGAAACCAAATCACTCGAGCCTGGTGTGAGAATATTCCCTGGCTCCTCCTGATTTCCAGCTACCCAAATCCAGCACTCTCCACAGTCCCATGGAAGAACATCTCACATAATGTAAAAATTCCAGTTAGCATCTCGGTGCAATGGATTTTACACCTTCAGCACTGAGCTTTGCAAAGCAGCTGAGCCCACTGTGGTGCATTTAAAGAGAGGGACACGGAGCTGGGTGAGTTTGGAAGGGTTCAGGGATGCAGCCCAGCACGAGTCAGCCTCAATTCCTCACAGACAGCCCTGGTCCCACCTTCCCCCTGTTCCTGCTGAGCCCAGCCTAACGAGGATCCCATTAAAGAGCCATTTCCAATTAGAGCAGCCACGGGCAGACACAGTCCTTCCACTCAGGCCCTATTAGGAGGGTGGGCACTTCCTCTGTGTCATTTTTCCAGAGGCATCAGTGCTTGGAGCAGGCGGCTCTTCCTTTCTGTCTGGAGGCTGCCGTGCTCACCGACGTGTGTTATGACATCAAGCTGATATGAAATCATGATGATTTCACTGCAATTAAGGCAGGAGCAGATGGGGCTGATGGAGCTGGCTAAGCAGCAAATCTTCTAAATTGGAGAACGCTGTCAAGAGAAATTAAAGCCTCGTGCAAAAAGCTGACTTGGGATGGCAGAAAAACTCCACAGGGGAGGAGGGAGTGTGGGGAGGCAGCCAAGCCCAAGGTCCTGGTCGGAGCAGCGGGGCAGGACTGAAGCACCTCAGCTCAGGAAAACCCCAGCACGAAGCAGGGACAAGTTCCCAACAAAAAAACACCTGAAAAAGCTGAGAGAGAAGAGGCACAACATGCAACAGCGAGGCAACGCTCGAGCTTGGAAAATAACTCCCAAAAAGACAGAATTAACACAGAAATCAGCAAAAAAAAAAAAGTGTGTGGCACATGCTGGACAGGCTCCAGCCCTACCAGAGACACAAGTGTTTTTAACACAGCCAGGGGTTGTGTTTGTCACTTGTTACCAACACCACACAGAGGAGCAGCCAAGGAGTGACGCTGGTAACAAGAGAGAGGCAGAGCTGCCTCTTTTCAGAGCCTTTATGGGAGAAAAAGGCCCTCAACTGCTTCTGACAAGGAATGGCTTAAATAGGTTAAAAATAATGGAGCAGCACTCTGCACGTGAGCACTCCGTGCTCCCAGCTGAGCAATCCTTTACGAGGTGGCCTCAGGAAGCCTTGCAGAGTCGTTATAAGGAGATTAATAAATCTCTTTGAAACCCTGGACACAGCTTAGTGAGGTGACTAAGGAGCTGTTGTCACAGCCTAATGGCATTACCCGAGTTCTGGCACTTTGCAGGGAGCACGAGGCTGCAGATCTTGAGCTTTACAGCCTCTTGTCCAAGTGATGATTCCTTGCCAAGAGCCTGGGACTGCTTGCGGGACTTTGGACTTTGCAGGTGAATCTGTCTCAACACACAACGTTTGCAGAGCTGCAAGCAGAAATCAGGATCCACGGGGTTTTAATCTTTCAGGCTGAAGTCTTTGTTACAAAGCAAGGAGAACACACAGCAAACCTGGTGCTTGGTGCCACTTTAAGGAAAGTGGGCATCTCATCCCCTGGCCAGCACATCTGGCACAGGCTGGTGATGCAAAACGCTTGGCCCACACCCCTGTGCAGAAATAAATTCTATTCCCACACGTGTGCAAGGCTGAACTGGGCTCCAGGCTCCTCCACAGCACCTGCAGCTCCCAGGACTACAAACCAATGCATTTTGACACCCTCCACGTGTTTACTCTCCCTTACAGAGCTCATCGAGAGCAGTTTTGTTTCTAAAACCCCCCTCAAAGTCACGAGCAAATTTAATGGACAGAGAAAATAATTTATTCTCCTGAAACCAAACGATTTTCTCCAACTTTTCAGCAAGCATCTCGTGTCGAAGAATGAAAAGCGATGCCACAACAATTCCGAGCAGCCTCTCCAAGAACAGCTGCCAAGAAGGCATTTCATTGATGCTTCTTCCCCTCCTGCCAACGTGTGTTGTCAGACACGTTGCCTAGACAGCAGAACTCACAAGATAATCCAAGATAAGGACATCTCACAGTGCTCCAGATACCAGTTCTTACAAACAGACTGGTTTTCATAGGAGGCATTGCTTGAAATCCATCCTTATTTGGATGGGGCAATACTTGGGAGTTTGGAAAACCATCCTGGCCAGGAGAACGAGCTCCATTTTCTTCTTCCAGCTTGCAGGTAGCAGAGCCTGCTGTGCCTCAGGAGCTCCTCCTGAGTGTGCACTGCCATCTCTGAAGCCCAGCAGCCTCCCTGTCCTCCCAGATTATCTATCCCAGGGTTTATTAGCACACAGTGTTCTCCACCTAAACTTTTTAACATCTCAGGGCAGATCCTTCTTGGACAGAGTACAGGGGAGCCTTGATCCACATCATCAGCACCATTCCAGGAGTGCACAGTGTCTTATGATCCTGAAGAAATGGTTTTCAAAAGGAAAGAAAGATCTTTTCCAACAGTGTAAAAAAAAAAACAACAAAAAACTGTCAGCAGGGACTCTGCTCCATGCATGAAAACTGTCTAAAAAGCAAACATACAAACAACATTTACACAATAGGCATCTGGCAGCATTTTCAGACATTTTTTTTAATTTATTCTGACATGCTATAAAGGAATAAATTACACTGTTAAAGAATTACCAGCAATAAAAGTATTTCTTTCTTTCAGCTGGGCTAGAATAGGAGTGAGAAGGAAGACAGCCTGGGGCAGTAACCAATGTGAACTCTGCATGGTGTGAGGCTGCCCCCAAGAACAAGAGGAAATCTGGTCATATCCACTTCACAAGAACTTGAAAGAAAATGCCTTGGTTTAAAACCATCCAAATTTTTTTTTTCTTTTTCAAACCATTCCAATTTTTTCTCCAAAGCAGCAATCACAAGTCAGTCCAGCCGAGGCAGGACATGGCAATGCTCAGAGGCTGCCAATCCCGGGTCTGCAAAAGATGCCATTTTGTTTTAAAAAATTCCAATCTTATTAGAGAGGGCTGGTCTCAAATAACAGGTTATAAAAATGCAAGACTGCCCCTTCCCCCTGAAGGAAAAAATACAAAATTTATTTAAAAACAAAATGAGGAAGAGTTACAACACTAAATCTAAAATGATTTAGAAAGAAATATGACTTCTTTTGCTTAACAAATGGCCTTAAAACTTGGTTTAAAAACAGGGTAATGTAAATTTCTTAAACTGAATTAACAAGGCAAATTAAAAAAAAAAAAAAATCTCATTTCCTTACAGAAACAGTTTTTAGTTTTTAATGAACTTGTAAACAAAAAAAGCTCCCGCTTCAAAATAAAAACAAAATCCCAGATCATATAGATGTTTACAGTGATTACATTTATCTAAGCAACTTACATACAGGTTCAGTTGTAAGATGTTAACTAAATTTCGTGACAAATATGCTGTTTTTCCTTTTATACCAAGAACATTATAGAGTTAATGCAGAGTCCTAAAGATTATCTAGTAGTCGCTAAGTTTCTCTTAAAGTCTTCACTTTAGATGCTGTTATTTCTAGCACAGGTAAGCAGGCAGAGTCTTTCATATGCTTAAAAACTGGAATCTTTGGTTACTACCATGTCAGCTGGCTTGGTATGTTGCACATAGAAGCCAACAACTTTAAGAATGTTTTAAGTGTACAACTTTCAAAACCCAGGGAGGAATAACCAGAAAAGAGTGCACAATTGTGAGCATTTACAATTATCACAACTGTTGCCGAAGACTGTTCATGCCATTCTTCCAAAACAATGAGATCTCATAAGCAGTGTAGTTCAAAGTAAAAAGGTAACAAAAATTGGCATATGCACAATTTTCTCCACTTGTGTGTCAACCATTAGTTAACTTTTCCACTTGAAAAAAATGCAATAGAAAACTGGACACCATGTTTCACTATCTCAGTAATATTCACAATTACAGCTGCTACAACTCCAAGTGCAGCATCACTGACACTGCCCAGAGCCAGTTTATACTGATATTAAGTTCTTTACACCAAGGAAATGGTTGCCCACAGCCACTGGCAAGTGTATGAACTAAAATTTCTAGGATTTGGGGAGTGACAAGTCCTGCTCCGATCTGCTCTGCTTTGTCCCATCCTCGTCATGCTCAGAAACCTGCAAGATAAACACAAGGGCAACTTACTGATACAGGATTGAAACGAGCAACAGCCTTCACAGCAGGAGAATTAAACAGCAGTTATGGTCATTCAAAGGGGAAAATGCTGCTCCAGCTGGGAATTGCAGAGTTCCTGGTGTCCATTTCCAAAGGTAACCAGCATTTGCCACAACTCTGCTGCTCACACACCTCTCACTCACACCCCTCCTGCTGCCCTGCAAAGCAGCCTGAATGCACCAGCTGGATGCCACATTCCTCCAGCAGGAATTCAGCCCAACACTTTGAAAACAAGCTGTGTTATTGCCACTAGGAAACAGGATGTAATTTCATAGGATTGTTTTCTACTTGTCTGCAGTGGCTCATGTTTATATCCCTGAATGTCAGGCTGTCATCTGACTGCAGGGTGCTCTCCAGAGACGCACTACGGCAGTGTCACACGGCCACAGGGAGTAACTCACCTTACAGTAACTGCTGCTGGCACCACAAACCCACAGCAGCACGCTCTGGGCAGCCACAACACACAGCACAAGCTGTGACAGTGACCTGGGAAGCAGCACACCTCTTCTGTCTTTGGGAGGACACTGCTGACTCACATGACGGGGGAGGCGCTGCACACACAGCAGTTCTTTTAATGTTCATTTCCAAATGACATTGGGGGATAGGGAGAGGACAGCAATACACACTCATCTCCAAGATGAGTTACTGCAGGCTAGGCCAGCCCTCCCTGGGTGCTCCTTTCTGGTGATTTGGGTGGCAGGGCTGTGCTTTACTGGGCTAACAGGAACCTTGACCAAAGATGGCTTTACCAGGCCAGTTTCCGCTCAGGGTGCTCCCAGCCAGGATGGGTCCGGCCCTGGGTGAATTCATCAGAGCAACAGCTCCGAGTTTTTGCAACAGAAATCTCTTCTCAGTGAAATACACACAGAGCTGACCTCAGCTATAGCTTGTGCTGTCATCCAGAGAGAAGCAAGTGCAAACAAGTCTTACTGGTCTGACGTTCTGTCCAAAATGGATCTGGAGAGCACCCAGAAAATGGCTTTAACTCTTCCAGAACTGGCTACAGGTAACTTCAAAGAGGTTCAATAACTTGGTTCAAACCCAGTCTTAATGCACTGAAGGACAATTCTCTTTATCCAGCATTGGTCATATTTTAAAAAATCCTGCACCAGAATCAAGTCAGCCATTACCACTCGAGTGCAAATTCCCACAGCCAGCCCAGTGATTCCTGAGTTCCCTAATCCTCACTCGATGCACACCAACACAAAGTTATGCTGTTTTTCCATTTCGTGTGTTCAGCAGAGAACACTGATTCATTACTTGAACCACTTTCTCCATCAAAGCAGCCAAAACAAAGTCAACAAAGGCGAGTGTGGAAAGAAACAGATCAGCTCATTGCTTCAGAAGTCTGAATATTTCACAAGAAATGGGAGCCTGAACCTCAGGACAAAGGACATCCCGACAAATGATCTGCTGCTATTAGAACTGCTTAAACCCAAAGTAATGCGGGGAGGAGAATGTCCAGCTCCAGCTACAGAGAGAACAGGGAACTGGATTCAACTCAAAATGTCCCTTGGAAGCCCTGTTCAGACACAGCCCAACCACAGCTGTCAAATGAGATGGAGATACAGAGCACACAGAGCACTGCTGGTATGAGGAATGTGCTGCAGAGCTCATGGTGGAATCTCTTCACTCCATACAGGGCCAAACCATCACTCCTTGTCCCTCTGAGGTGTTACCCAAACCTCTGAAAATCTCTCTGCTACGTGAGGGATCCTCCAATTGCTTTATTATTACCATGGCTGCAGATCTGACTGACAGGGGAGCAGCAACTGTAGTGTCATTCCCTAAAATCCTCCCCAACTGGAAACGCTCACACTTTGTGTATTCTCCATTTCTCCAGACAAGCAGTGAGAAGTATTCAGCTGTCAATAATTCTAAATCTCAAGCAGGGAAGTCTCAGAGTGTTCTGAGCAATCCTGCCACCACCACAGGCATCCAGCAAATATTACTGGACCTGCTGACAGCTTGGCAGAGGAGTTAAAAACACCTCTCCCAAACAGAACTGGGTAGACTTTATCCTGCAGATTGACTGCTTGAGTCACTTTTATGACTGAGGGAAGCTGAGTGTAAGCACAGTGACAAATCACACCTGAACAACTGCTGCACTGGCAAAAGAGAGCAAGCACAACTTCCCAGAGTCAGCAGAGCTCTGTCTGTTGGAACAGTTCACCTCTCCCAAGTTCCAAACCAGCTGAGCTGGCTGTTACAAAAGACACTGCACAGAGTTCCAGAGAGGGGCAGGGGGAAAAAAAATGGAAGAGAAAAAAGGCCATGGACAGAACAGGTTATTCTGGAACCAAACAGAATATTTAGCCTGGATAAAACCTGGGATTCTGTGTTATGACTGAACAGGGATCTGAGTTAAGGAAGTCAGGAATATCTGTAAATGAGCACACTGGACAAACAATCTGAGTCTGTGCTGCTCTGGACCACCCTGCCCAGATGAACATCTTCAACAGGACTTTATAAACAACTGCACCTGTACATTGCTATTTGCAGGCTCTTGTGGAAGGGATATGGCTACCAGAGGGGTAACACTGATACCATGAAGCCTTTTAAGCCACTTCCACATTGACTTTGCTACAGCAACGACAAAAGAATTCAACTGAAGTCCAGAAAAAAGCCCCAGGTATTTTATCCTCTCCCATGTGACAGAGCATCCAAGGCATACAGTCTCCTCCTTCAGCTTAGCTGGGTTCAAAAAAATCTTCATTAATAGGCAAAATTCCCCATAAAAAGGCATGTAGGATTTCAGGAATCTGGAATTTTTTACTTTGATGAAGAGATGAAGCCTCTGAAGTCTTCTGATGTTTGCCAAGCACTGCTTTGAGGCTCTGCTGACATCACAGCTCCATCGATCCAAAGGCCACAAGCCTTTCTTGGTGATGGGGAGGGAAGAGGAGTCATTCCCCCAAAAAACCCAATGAAACTGTGCCTAAAACACCAGGAATTTCACCTCAGCTGTAGCACTGGGTCTCTACCAAAGGCCAGGTGATAAGGGACAGTTCTGTCCACGAGTGAACAGGAATTATCTAAGGCTCCCTGGCAAAGCCTCCCTGCCCCTCGTGCCTGTCAGTGAGCCCAGCTCTGCTCTCTGGCACTGAGCATCACTTCAAGGTGCAGGCAGATAAAATCATTTTAAGGAGCTTTTCTTTCTTTACACACAGCATTTGGTCAGACACTGTCTGAGCCAGGAGAGCAGCACATTAAACCTCAGAACACTTCAGCAAAACTGTGCTTCACCAGCTCACAACTTGATTTTCAGGGCAGGTTCCCCTTACAGACCATCACCTCCTGCAGGCCCTTCACTTTGAGCATGAGCTGTTGTGAGGAATGTGCATTTTTCCTCAAATTATCTTCTCCTGCTCAAACAGCCAACCTCTCCACACCCCAAATTGGGCTGGGTTCTGAACTTCAGTCAGAGTTTCTCTATTTCAGGATGCAATCCAAGCCCAGGTGCTTAATCACCCAGTCTGCTACTGGTGTTGCAGCTCAAGGAACTGGTTTCCAGCTTCTGTCAGACCCAGCCACACAAGCTGCACTCTTAATGCCAAAAATCTGACATTGAATGGCATCTGTGAAATTTATTTTTTTCCAAGAAACACTTCAATCTTGGGAAAAAGCAGCAGGTATTTTACTACTTCATTTGCTCTGGATGAAATGTGGTTTTTGACAGCGATTTTGACTAAAGACACCTGGTAATGTTTGAATATGTGAAGAACAATGCCTGATGAGTTTATTGTAAACACTTCTGCATTTCTTTGATTTCCAGGATTGTCATGTTAGCCAAGTATACAATTTTATACTTATAAAAAGGATGGACAAGAGGTACTGAAGAGCAGCAATGCCTCAGTACAGAATAGAAACCCTGCTTCTCTATTCTCAGTCACACAATCTCATTAGTTTCAATTTTATCCACAGCTCAGCCTGAGGAATTGGTTTCATGGCAAGACTGGCTCTCAAATGCACAGATGTGGCAGTTCCATCCTAGGGACTTACCAGACTCACACCAGCACATTTACATCACACACACACACACACAAAAAAAGGATTTTAAAAGCTTCTAGACCATGTGAAAAAAAAAAATTGTGTGTTTTTTCAGAACTCAGTTTTCAGTTCTTACACAATTGCATTTGAACATGTCACAACATTTCCCTTTGAAACCATAACCTAGAAACAAAAAATCATCAGGAAACCTGAAGCCCCACCCCAGAGCACCCAGATACTTCAGAAAATTGTGAGTTGGCAATCCACAGCAGTTTGGGGTTACTGCTTCATTTAGGCAAGGCATTTGGAGCTCACTGGTGCCTTCCTTCAACTGTGCACCAAATGTCTCAATGTAACCCCACTGGAGGAAGCCAGAGCATTCACAATTTTCTCTTCCCAGTGTTTGAGGCATACAGAACAGAAGCAAACCCACAGCACTGTACCAGCTGCCACAGAGCAGAACCCAAAGTCTCTAGATCCTTGCCTAGTCAATGAGAATTATCCCTTAAGAAGTGTTAGGTCTAGGATTTTGGATTGCATTATATATTTATACATATATAAGGATGTATATATGTATAGATATAAATCAAAATAAATAAAAATGTCACATTCCCAACACCAAGTCAGTTTCTTGTTTTTGGAAAGTGGTTAATGCGGGAGCAAAAGATGCAGTGGTTAAAAATGACCCAACATCCCCAGAAGAAATGATATGAATAACAAGGACATTTTGGAATAAAGTTAGTAGTCAAATTCTCCAAGGACGTCTTTTGGTTTTGCTTTTGAATTTCAGAGCCAAATGTAGTTTTTAAACCACCTCCTTGATCTAACACTTGGAATTGCCGCCGTTGTCCAAATTCGTGGAATTTTTGTTTTTCCTGTAACGTCACTTGGTTCTTGGCTACTAACCTTTCATGTTACTCTTGGATTTGTCAGTTTGCTTGCCTGTGGGGGTTTGGGCCTGCTGCCCCTGCCCACTGGAAGAGGCTGCCTGCTGTGCTGCTTTCTGCTTTAACATTGTCCAGTCGAATGTGTAGTCATACTGGTGGTTCAAGGTCCTGCAAAAGAGGGAAATATTCTGCTGTTAACACATCAGAGCCAACACCAAGCCCTGTCTGACATCCCAAAACTAGGGGATAGTGCCTTCTGTAAGCTGCTTTAGAGATTATGAATGGTATAGAAATGCTAAGTATTACTAACTTAAAGGGATTCTTGCAGCAAGGCCAAATACCAGCCAGCAGCATTTACTCACTGTTTCCACAAAGGTCTGCACTTGTGGAAGCAGCAATTCCTCCCAGCCCAGCTCACCCACTGTCTGCACTGAGCTTCTGAGGTTTCTTTTCTAACACAGATATCATTTCAAGGAGAGACTGGAGTATTGTGCATCACTGAATAGGAATTCTTTGGATTCCAGAAACCTGGGGGGAGACTCGAGAGATCAGTACCAGCCCTCCTTTTGACAGATGCTGTTCACTGCACAAGGTGGAATTTATGTTCCAGTTGCTCTAATAAGCTCAATGAAGCAGCACTATTCTCCTCCACTGAAATGTCTCTCCTGGGAACCACTGCTGGGCCCATCACCAATTCCCAAACATAAAAAGCTTCAAAGACTTCTACCAAGGTGTCAGTTCCTTAAGGTACTTGCAACAGAACCTGAAGCATGGGCTCAACCCTGTGGTCACATCACACAGTGCAAAAACAAGAGGATCTTTCCCCTTTATGTTTAACACTGAACAGTAATTTTCAGGTCCTTTAAACAGCTTTTGAAGCTGTGAAATGAAAGAAGTCCCAGAAGAACTCCCTACACCACACACACAGGAGCTGCTCTCTGTAGTGCCAGTCCCACAGAGCAGTTCCCAACTGGATCCCTGAGAAGTTTCTGTACTTTTCCACTTGGAAGACTGACCTGAAAAGAATACGGAATAATTGCCTCAGATACATGTAATCTGGTGCCTCTTCAAAGCGCAGGCCACGACAGTAGTTCAGATACATGGCAAATTCTGCAGGGAACCCCTGTAAATCAACAGTGTTAATCAAGCCATGGCTTGCAGCAAAAACCTTCTGATAAAGGTAAAAAGATGTACACTGTCTGTAACAGCAGAGACAAACTGCTTGAAGATTTGTAAATTAATTGTTTTGCCCCTAGTTGTTAATTGATTCTGTATTTCAGCAAGTGGATTTGCTCACATGGATTTTACACACTCCTTCTCCAGAGTTGCTACTTCATGCATGGTTTGCAATCATAAGCTCTCTGCTACCACAACCTTCAAGCCAGAACTTACTTATAAAGCACTTTGTTCATCCTAATTAAACCTTGTTCTTGTTCACTAAGTCTCTAAAATAAGTGGTAATTGTCTAGTAAGAGATTCACTCTTGCTTCCTTGATAATCTACGTGAACACAGTAAAGACAAGGTCAGTTAACAGTATTAAGTGTGAAGACTTAAAATTATGAAAACCTCTTTCAAAGATTTGCTGCTTTACATTTTGAAACATTTAATGCTGTATTAAAGCCTGCCTGTAATAGGTAACAGCACACAGAACAGTGCTGTAAAAAAATCACAGGGTGGAACATCCCTGGATGTGTTCAAGGCCACACTGGATGGAGCTCTGAGCAACCTGGACTAGTGGAAGGGGGTTGGAACTGGCTGATATTTAAGGTTCCTTCAAACCCAAAGCATGCCATGATTCTCTGAACAGTTCAGCAGTTTGGGACTTGCTGTAGACTCTGGGGATAGAGATGTGCAGGACTGGAAAGTGCAATCCTTGGTGCTGCTGTCTGAGGTGCAAAACCTGCCCCGTGTTCTCCAGGACCTTTGGTAAGAAGCACGTGGCTGCCACAGTGCAAGAAAATTCTGAAAACTCAAAGGAAAACTTTGGAAAAACAAAGATCATTTGCATGCAAATCTACTACAGCCACTACTTGAGTTAGGGCAGACAACAAGAACCCTCCTGAGGAGGCACAAGGTGAATGTGGGCAAGCCAGACAGCTCCACCTTGGTTACTTATTTACTTCTGATGTAAAACTTGCATTGTAAAAACTGAAGAACTGAACAAGCCTCACCTAAGAGAGCTCTGAGTTTGCACAGCCAACAGTCAGCAAGAGCTGAATAATGGTGGCATGAACTTTGCCAAGGAACAGCAGCAAATGCTGCCCTGTTACACACATTCCCAGTCTTGCTGGGTGGCCAAACACAAGGCACCCAGTGCCTGCCAAGGCAGTATTATTCAGCAGCAAATGCCATGTGAGGCTATTTAATATATTGGCTCTGGTTTAAAAAAAACAAACCAACAAAAACAAACCAACAAAGAAAGCAAACAAGAATTTCCATTTCACAGTATGATATCATTTGGAAACTCTTACCTTACACAAAACCTCAACAGGAGTGGACATTTTCTTTTCACTAATCTTTTCATACTTTTGCTTCTTTGTTGCAGCCTGTGGAACATGTAGGTCACAATATAAGAGATATTGTGCAACACTGGATTAACAAGGACAGCAGCAGCAAAAAAAAAAATGACAAAAATCCTTTGGTCAACCATAAGTATTTTATGTGAAATCTCCAAGTCCCACACACTTATTGCAAAGAGAATGAAGGTCAATCTGGTATTAAGATTTGGACACAGTTTAATACCATTTGTCGCAGTCTAATGCTTCCATCACATGGCACAGCTCGTGTAGTTCTAGCTGCTGCTTTTGTCCATTAACCACACCAGACTTGCAGCTACATTTGCCAAAGTTGTATTAATTCCCACTCAGTGCCTCATTCAGGGCTGCCTGGTGGTTCAGCACCCTTTGCATTCCCATTTGTAGCTGAAGAGTTCCAGTGTGCCACAAGCTGCTGCCTTTTTAGAAACCGTGCAGCTGCAACACCATTGGAATTACACAGCTCTCACACGGAGGAAGAAAAACAATTAAAACATGAAAACCAATCAGTGGAGTCTACATAAATGAAATAAGAAATGTCTGCCACGTTTGTAGCTGGCTCCCATACATGGAAATCCTGAACAAGCCTGTTGCAGTTAGTAATTATTCAGTTGTGCCATAACCTGGACTGAAGATACCACTGAGGCTGAACTTGCCAGGCAAGAGATTATTTCCATGCTCTCTCCAGCAATTCAAAAAGCCACTAACAATGTTATTTTCTATTTCCCAAAGGAGCCTCAGCCTGCAACACGACAGTAAGTGGCAAAGATGATGTCAGCTATTGTTTAGCACAAGTTTTAAGATGGTCCAACAATGCACATTTTGCCTGCTGCGTAAGAGGCAGAATCCACAGTCTACAGACTTTGGGAAGCTGCTTTGTACAACTGGGGCTAAACATTATATAAACCCACCTAGCAGGAAGAAGCACGGTACCCAAACATGAAAAAAAAAACCCATTAAAAGGCTGGGGGAGGGGGGAAAAAAAAGCACCATAACCTACCTTTAATCCTTGCCAAGGCAGACTGGTTCTGTTGAAGTACATCAATACATAGCCTAGAGACTCCATGTCATCCCGACGACTGCACCAAGGAAAACACAAGGAATTACAAATTCTGGCATTCCTTACTTTATTCCATAGTGCAAGCATTCAAAAATTTAAATTAAAAAAAAATAATTAAGGAATAAACCCTAAGATAGGAAGAGATCTTATTCATTTTTTTAAGCAAATATACTCTGTAGGTTTTGGGTGTTTTAAGTTTCCATCTGCAGTTTGATTTGGGAAACAAAATCTTCGGAAAATGAAAAAAAAAAAAGGAACATGAAATGTCTTTCCTGCCTTCTTAAGTAGCTTGGGTAGAAACTAAAGATTTTCCTGTAGGAACCATGGAATGCATTGTAACAGAGAATGAGGTTAATGAGGTCAATAAGGCTGTAACATCATTTAAGTAAAATTTTTCCCTGAACCTTGGCTCAGTCTGGGATCAATCCTGAGCATCTGGCCGCTAAAAGGACATTGCTCCTTTCTTCCTTTCCCTTCTGTCAAAACCCCTGAGCTGTCTCTGATTTTAAAAGACAGCAATATTTATAAAGGTGCACTGATCCATCTGAGAGGTGCTGCTGCTTTCTTCCCACAGAAGTCTGTTCCAAGGCAGCTGGAGAACTCCAAAGTGATCCAGCCACGGATTTCACCAAGAACTTGCACAGAAACTCTCACGCAAAAGGCTTCAGATGTTTTCTGCCCTGCACATGTTGCACATCCCCACTCTGGCAACATGAACACCACTGTACTTTGCTCACAGCTTTCCCAACTACCAAGACCAACACAGTTCACTGCAGTGGGAAACACACTCCAGGGGTTTTTTTTTCCCTCTTGGCAAAGTTGCCTCTTCCCAGCTGTGGTAAATTCAGATTTTTCCTCTCACTGCCCCTGTGCAGCTGACATCTATTTAGTATGAGGCAGAAAAAAACTTCTTTTTCTCCTCCCAGCTCCCTTATGGGGAAAACCTGGTGGGTTTTGCTGCTGCTCTGCCACCCAGAAAAGGATTTAAAGCGTGGCAGGACAGACTCTACACCTACCACCCCAACGAGGGATCAAAAGGCTGAAAGTGGGACTGCAAACAGGATTACACACAAAGGAGAGGGCAAAACAATTCTCCTAGAAGTGGGAACAGGCTGTAACCTGATCTATCTGCAGACCTTGGGAGGAGAAGAAAGAAGTTGGTGATGTTCTGTGTTCCAGCCAAGCCAATAGAACCACAACAGCCTGGCAGCCCCTCAGCTCTCTGACCCTTTGGGGAACAAATAAAAAGCTGTCCCAGGAGAAAATCAGCTTGGCTCCCTAAAGCTTTTAGCACAAGGCCAGCAAAGCACTGCCCTGCCCAGGGCACAGAGGATTGGTTCTCTCCCCTCAGCAGCAGCTACCTCTGAGATCATCTCAGCTGCAACACGAAACCACAGACAAAGGGATGAAAAATGATACTGAGCCCACAAATTCCAGCCTGCAGAACTTGCTAATTCTATTAGAACTGCAGATTTTAATCACCAACTGCATTCAGTGAACCTGTTCAGGGCCATGACATAAAATGGTGTTTTCTGAGAAGGCTGTGATAAATTCAGAAGCAATAAAGGGATAAAGAGTTTGCATCCCCCATCCAGCTCATTGTTTGAATGTTTCATGTCATGATCTTGCAGTAGGAAACATTTAGTTCTGTAAATCTGTAATGGGTACATTACATTTGAGAATATATTGATAAAAGTAGTTTTCAGGGTTTGGAAAACAGGACAATCCTCTCCATTATTAAACTAAGTAACACTGCAAACAGCTCCTTGAGCACAGCTGTCATTACCTACAGCAAAACATGCTCTGTAACAGTTAAAAGTACAGGACTAGAGGTTGAAATATTCTGCCATAAGCTCCAGAACTGGTTTCTCTTGATTACAAGAATGCATTACTTCTTTGCCTCACTGCTGGCTTGACCTAGACAGTTTAGCAGCTCTTAGCAAGCACCAACCTACATTTCTAATTACATCAGAACTCCCATTACCAGCAGATATGGTGTAAAATGCAACTAAATTCAATTTATGGTGTCCAACTAAATTCAAAACCAGATCTCTCCTTCACTCTCAGGTGCAAGCACAGATATTGCCTAACCACAACTGCTAGGAATCTATGAAATGCTCTTATTTCACAAGTGACACCTGTCATTCACCTCCCTGAGCCACAAGCCAAGCTGGCTTAAATAATGACTCTGGCAGACAATAAAATACCCTTAAGGAAATTCAAGTAAAAATGCAACATGGAGCATTTTAAAGCATCATTTGTGGGTTACATGTTCTGCTGAAGCTGACCACTAAAAATTCTGTCATTCCCATCTTGATTCAAACAAAGGTCAGAGCCACAGACATTCCTGGAAGCTTTAACTATCCAAGAGAGGTGAAGCCACACTCTTGCAGTTATAAATTGTAATTTTAGCCACATATGTAAGAAGAGAAGAGAGGCACTCCTTGATATCCTGAAGTGTTCTCTCCACTGGACCAATGCTAGGATTCTGTAAGAACAAAATGCCTTTGATCCAAATGATAAAAATGTGTTTGTTGATTAAACAAGCTCAAATATATAAATATATCGACACACATGTGTACATACCTACAGACATGACTACACCAGAACCTAAAACACAGTGTGACTGAAGATATCTATGTCTTGCTTGCAGGCAAAAGGAGAAATAATAGTTTACTAGCTTGGAGAGAGAAAACAGGACAGACACCAGCTTTAGAACACCCCTTCTGCTTACAGAAAGGCCTCTCAAGCCAGTCTGCAGTGGTGCCAACAGGTACCAACACATCAGCCAAGTGCACCATTTTATGTGTGAAGGGCTTCTGACAGACCCACATCAAAGTACAGCTTAGCCTTTAAAAAGCCAAAATAATATGCAGAACATCCACCTGATGTCTGCAAGACACACAGTCTCTTCAAGAAGCAAATTAGGTGCTTGGATTTTTCCCCCCATCCTTGCACAGGCAGCCAAAAGGAAGAATATTTGCAAAAGGATGGATACACTTTTCATATAAAATGAGTTCAGACTCTTCAGAAGTTTACAAGGATCACCCTGCACCTCCAGAATGTTGCACTCACCTCTGCTCAATGCCAAGATGTGCATTGATGCTGGCATACCGAGCTGTGCCAGTGAGATTTTTGTCTTCTCTGTATGGTATGTGTTGCCTTGTCCTGTTGTCCCGGTACTTTTTGGCCAAACCAAAGTCAATAAGGAATAACTTCAAGAAAAATGAAAATAGGTTAGATTCCTGTACAATTTCCCCCAAAATTCCCAACTTCTTGCACTAGGCATTAGCTATGCTTTAAGACACCCAGACAATGTAACAGCCTACAGTTAAAAGAAGCAAAGTAACAGTGCGGAGGTGCAACCAGCTTTAAACTAGTCAGTTAAAAACTTCATGGTGAATTAGTTCAAGCCTTTCCTCAATCCCCTGCAATAAGATTAGATGGTGCTACTCAGCATCTGTAGCTTAGCTCTACACTATTTTCTATCACTGTTGTAGTCTGATGACTGCAGAGCACAGCTGAGGGAGGAAGATGTGTGAAAGCACATCCCAAACCCCACTGGCACCGGAGCAGGTCACACACACCGAGTTAATGGCAGCTTAACACGCACAAGGCACATCCTACAACCTCCTGTCTCAAAGAACAGGGGCCATTCTGCAGAGCACAAGGCCAAAACCTTCCCCAGTAAACAAGACAGCTTGTTCCTGGCTCCATTTTAAGGCTCCCAGAACACTGTCACAGCAGCAGGGCAAACTTGCTGCTTTTAACACAGCCAGGAAGCCGGAGCCAAGGAACGGGATCCAATTTGGGTTTCTAATAACCAAGCTTGCCCAATGAGTTGGTATTTGGCAACCTGAGTGTGTGGTAATTAGTGTGTGGTAATCACTGTGCTGCCAGCCAGCCCACCTACAAAGGGTAATCCAGGCTGTACCTTCTTGGACAAGGTTCCAGGACTAGGCAAAAAAAAAGCTGAGGCAGAAAGAAGTACATAAGGAACCTTTCAAATTCTAGAACTCAGACTTCGAGCTACAAATCCTGATTCCAACACTGGATTAATGCTACAGGATCAAGGACTGCAATCCCTACAGACTGACCAATGTTGCAAAAGTAACTTGGGTGGGGGAAGAATGTGATGGAAAGAAGATATTTAAAGTTTGATCAAGTCTCAGTAAAAACCAACTCAGTATCACCTTTAAAGCTGATTCCAGAACTGAAGATAAGTCTTTAAAAGCAAACTGGAGACTGAAATACATCCAAGGCTGAAATGAGGGGTCACTGGCACACTGAAAGTGCTGTGAATGAGGAAGTTCAACTCAACATGAAGCATCCAAGATACAGAAAGTTTCTGAACTGCACGGTAGCTATGGTTTAGAATTCTGGTTCAAGAAGATTTACCAACTACAGTAGCCTAGCCAGGAAAAAGCAAAGCTAAAAAACTCTTAAACTCCTGGTGTCAGAGCAGAAAACCTGGGGTTGAAGTCTTGCCATGATTTATATGCACACACAAGGAACTGCAGTTCTACATTTGCTGTTCTGGTGAAAGTCACCCTGAAAGCCCAGAAATGCTTGGAGCAAGGGGACATAAATCCAAGTTTTTAAATCAACTACACTGCTCAGACAGCTCAGTAAGGTGTGGGTGTGGGCTGTGCTGCACCCACTACAGGTAGCTACTCAGTGAGCATGGCTATGTTCCCTAGCTACCAGGAAAACATCTGATATGCCAGGAAATATTTGATATTGAATCCCAAAAAGCTTTACACGATTCCTATGCTGCAACTTCCCTAGAAGCAAAGGCTGAGCTCAAATGCAATCCCACATCTTCTGATTCGGTCCACAACACAGACCTGTAACTGGATATTATCTTCCAGCACCAGCTTCCCTGGGGAAGTTTACTCTGTTCCCTAGCTTAGGATCAGTCTTTATTTCCCTGTGGATGGGTGGAAGGCAAAGGAGTGAGTCCCTCCTGGAAAGAATTATGCTGGGAGACAGAGGCCAATGTGGATGAGCACAGAACGTCCCAATGCCAGCCCTCAGGAACACATTCCCAGATAACCTCACACCACCTTCACTCTGTTTGTTGCACTATCAGCAGGAAACTGGAGAAGTAGGGCACAATTTTTGCCAAGAGCAACTAGAGAAGTAGATCAAAGTCTGTGCCTCTGATAAGAAGTTTCAGAAGCAGACAACAGAAGCCTGTCAGCTTGTGTACAGCAGGAATCCGCCTGGGATTTCATCCATGGAGACTGCTGTGGAAAGCTGTGCACCAATGGCCAAGCTCCTGAGCAGTGATTCATATGCAGCAATTTCCAGCTGTCCTGCTACCAACTGGCAGCTGTCTGCCTCTCTCTGCAATTCATCTTCTCTTCAAGAGTCAGAAATCCATTATATACTACAAGGTAAGCTCCTGCTTCTCCAAGGCACAGCTTGTTGGAATAATTTCAGTTTTTAAGCACAACAGATGAAAATATTAAATCCTCACAACCCATTTGGGGTGATTTTGAACAAAAACTGCACGGGAGGAGTCTGGCTGAAGTGATAACAGAACTTCTCCATGTGCATCCATAGATACTGCAGGAACCCTTCAGGAAGGCAAGCAGGAGCCCTGCTATTTCATGTCTATCCTTCACCACATTTTTAGGAGATTGCCTTTTGAGTTGGAACAACTGAAAACCTGCACCTGAAATCAAGCACGTACATTTAGCCCTATAAAGTTTAGAAATAATTCCACAATTTAAACAAGCGCCACAGGGAAACATCTTAGTAATGTTACATGTTTGCCAAGTATGTCTGAATAATGCCAACATAAGAGGTGCTTTTGCAAGGTCTACATTCTCCAGAAAAACGAAATTTAAAAAAAAAAAAACCCAAAAAAAAATAAACCAAACAAAACCGAAAAAAAAAAAAAAACCAAAACAAAAATAAAGCACATGAATTTGGGGTTGAGGTTGGAATAGGAGACAGTTCAGACCTGGTTTAATCCTGAGAAAGATGGGTCCTGAGAAGTACTAACAGTCATGCTTCTTTTCCTCTTCCCCACTGGAGATTCTAAACACTGAACAAACAATAGAGGGTGGCAGTGCATCAAACAGTCTTGCTTACATTGCAACATTGGCCGGCGCAGACAGGCAACACCGAGGCGTTCGAGAAAGAACAGGGTAGCCAAATGCCATCCTTCTTCCACCAAGCACTGTGCTTTTCAAAAAAACTGCATGTTTCCAGCTTTTTTTTTTGAGTAGTCTTTTTATTATTTATAGTAGTATATATATTTATTTTTCTTTTTTTTTTTTTTCCCAAGGAGAAAATTTGACAGATGGGACAAGGTAAATTTCAACCGTGAGCCGCTCCAAAATGGCACTGCCTTAACCAGGGATAGCAATGGTGACATTTGGCTCTATTAAAAAAGGAAATTCAAGTTTTTGCTTACAAAAGCAGCCTTTGGTTCCACAAACTGCCCTTCCCCCAAAAGACATTTAGAAAAAGTAAATCTTCAGTAAGGAAGAGGTAGAAGGCATTTAGTCACCTTAAAGTTTACTTTCATAAGCATGCAGGGCTTATTTCTAGCACAGCTGGAAATTCATCTTTTAAGGTGGGAGCAAAATTTCTCCCAGTCACCAAATTAAAATTTGGAAAAAAAATCAATTTAATTTTATTTTGTTTTAAATATAACTGACAGGAAGCTACTGGAACAAGATTACCATGCTGTTCTAGTCTTTGTAGCTGATTTTCTTTGAACTGTGTAGAGTCATCTCTAAAAACCCCAAAACTACACTCAGTTACAGAAAGAAACATTAAATACTGTATGGTGGCAAGTGTTTCCTAGACAAAGCACTTGATTCCAAACTGAAGGAACACATTCCACATTTTGCTCATGTGAAACTACGAATTTGCACCTGGGTCAGGAACTACCTCCCTAATTTCTAACCCCCTGAAGTGAAGCCCATGCCCACAGACAGTGTTTTACCACCACATTATTGCATGGCTCCCTATCTAATGGGGAAAAAATCCAATGGTTTGTAGGTAATTTTGTTTTTCATTTTAGCTGATGCAAATCTAATGTGTTCGTCCTCTAAAGTAAGCACAGCAGCAATTTCTAGGCCATTAATCCACACCAAGATGAACTGGAGTGCAGCAATGCCAACCTAGCATGACTGTGCAAAAGTATAGAAAAATGGCCCAAAAAGAACAATTGGAAATCAGAAACTAAAACTAGGAAAAAACCAAAATAAAAGTTTTCAAGTTCTACTTTGAGTCATGCCAGAAAATTAAGGAGCCTAAAGTGCTCAACACAGCAGAGAAAAAATAGAGCTGTACAGAGTGAAAAGTATGAAACTTGGGAACAAACAAAGTTTAACAGCAACAGGATTACATAAAGATTGTCTTTCAGCTGCAATTACAAGCTTTTCCACCACTGGTTGTCTCTAAACACTCAGTGCATTGCACCTCTTCAGACAAGAGCTGATATCTCACATTATCCAAGCTTTCCCCTTCTAACGCTCATGGCCTTGAAGTTGGCATTCATACAGGCAAACAAAGGTAAACATTTTGATTACTGGCAGTGCCTAACCAGATGAGACATCCTGGGATGGCATATAGAGAAGATAAGTGGGAATCTTGCTTCCAATAAACAGCTTGATCACGTACATTTGTCCTCAAGTGAATTTCTAATCAGTAGCATGCTTAATGCATTGCCAATGCTGCCTGTCTGCCCGAGCTCGACATACAAATTGCAGGTTTAAGCATATTTCACTCAAGAAAACTAAAAATAAAATGAAAAAGTTGCCTTCTAGGCAGGAAACATGCACTTCTGACTATGTTTACCCATCCCAAAAGGTGTAGCAACCTCAGCCCACCCCCCACCCACCCCCAGCTTTTTTTCCCCCCACAAAGTAAACTGAGACAAAATTTTTGTTGTACACCAGGTATTCTAGAGCTTAACAGCTTTCCATCAACATCACTGCACCATTTCTTTTATTTATAAGGGCATCTACATGTTGGCTCTTGGTCTTATCCACAATTCTGATGGTTGAAGAGACTTTACCAGTCTTGTCACTGCAAGATTTAATGCCCTGCTGACTGATAGGTCAGGAGCTCCCACGTTGGCACAAATTGTTTTCATCCAAGGAAGTCAGCCCCAAAGCCAAAGATAAGATTTGACTTTATCACAGAGGGAAAAAAAAATGCTATGACAACAGACATCTTGAGAGAAGTAGTCAAGTATTCTCTAGGGTTAGTTTATAACCTTGTTGCAAGTCTAGAAATCATCTTGCAATCAAGCACATCTCCCAGCGCGGGTCAGAGACCCACAGAGCATTTACAAGTGGACACCAAGAAAACCAAGTTCTCACACCCAAGAACTGTGGTTTTAGCATCCAAAACAGCAGTTTTAGCCATGAATTTTACAGAAGTTGTGCAGCTGGAATCAAATCACACAGGCATTCCCTCAGGAGCTTGGAAACAAAGAGCTTTGGACTAACCTTATTACAGTGACGCCCAATACCCATTAGGAAGTTATCTGGTTTAATGTCTCTGTGTATAAAATTCTTTGTGTGCACATATTCAATTCTACTGATCATCTGTAAAAAAAAACCAGTAACATGTAAGATTTCATACAGAGCAATACATTTCATTAAAGCTTCAATGAAAGCATGGATTTTTAGTTACCTTCCTCTGCAACTTCAGTTTATGTATTTGCTTAATGAAAACCATTTTTTTAAAATCCTGTCTGAATTATATTTTTCTGAATGTTAAAATTCCATAAACTTGGTCAGAATCTGACAGATTAAATACCTGAATATTTCCCAGATACTGAAGCTCATGTTTCTAACTATAGCATCCTATTAAAAAGTAATTTTTTTTTCATTACTTCCAAGGTTTTATAGCTACCACAGGCCAAATTTTAAAGCTCACTCCCTCCCCCTGTCCCAGTTACTCATTCATCTGATTACTCATTCATCAAACATCACTTTTACAGGTAACAGTTTTCATGGAGCAAGTCCCAACTTGACAGTGGCCCATGCTGTCATATCTGGGCCACCCTGATCCCAGAATATCTGGAGACATGGAGAAACTCTGGCACATCTGTGTCACCATACAGGGCCAGCCCATTTCCTGTGGGTGATATCACAGCCCAGGGTTACGTGGCACTGCTCTGCAGCTCCTCAAACACCCCTCTTGCAGGCCTGACTTGTTACATCACAGCCCTGCCAGCTGTTTGCTGGGCTGTGCCTTAAAAGCCACTTCTGAGCACTGCTATCTCCCCCATTTCTGCCCGTTTGCTAGTTGACAGCTAATTAGTGTTTATCATCCAAAGGAATACTGCACAAACCCCTCGTGGATTCCCTGGAGATGCTGTCACACCCAGACTCTGGCTAAGCAGGCAAATGGCTCTCTAAAGCAAGCACATCACCCTCTTAGGGCAGCTGAGAGCAGGGACAGCTGACCTTGTCTCCAGACAAATGCCTTGAGCTTCCTTGGCCAAGAGCCTGGGATTCTACGAGCATCTGGCTAAGTGACAACTTGGTACTGACATCAATTACGTAAGATCAGATGAAATTTCAACTGCCATTGAAAAATTCAACTTGAAAAACCCTCACTGCTTTTCAAGCAGCTGAAAGCAGCACAATCGAGCTATTTATTAAGCAGCAAGAAAGAAATATGGCTGCTCATTTCAAATGCTGTATTCTCATGACCAAGTTGGAAAAATATCAACTGCTATAAAAAAAGACTTTAAGAGAGTTAGAGGCCTTGATTATGTTGGAGGTAGAGTGGCATCTCCACTAACAGCTTTAAGAACTGTCCGTGAGGAGCAAACAAGCAAGGCAGTTATTATCAGCTCACTGTCTGCTCCTAGGGGCTACAAGAGGGTGTGAGATCACAGGACAGACTTGCATGTTGTCACCCCAGGTCCTCTTGAATCAGCTCACCCACAAGTGGAGATTTTCAGCCCCCCCTACCACAACCCCACGGTGATATTGGCAGTGAATCCACCCAGAATAGTCTTAATACTTGAATGAAGTTGGCCTTAAAGGAGCTGTAGCTGCAGTGCCCTCCCACTCCACGCATTTTGTAGGGCAGAGCACGCAGAAACCACCATTACTTTGTCCTTATTTAGGTCAAGTGTTCACTTAGATGTATAAAACACTGCATCAATAATTTAACCCACTCTGCAGAGAATCCCTCAGGGCTCTGAAGCTGCTCCCCCCCTCCAGGTGAGCACATACCTGGTCTGCTAGCATAAGTACTGTTTTCATCGTAAACCTGCGAGAACAGAAGTTGAAGAGGTCTTCCAGGCTGGGCCCGAGAAGATCCATGACTAGAACATTGTAGTCCTTTTCTTGACCATACCACCTGCAACAAAGGAAATGATCCAGCATTAGCAGGAATCCTAATGCAGCCCAGGATACCATCAGAGCTCTCACTGCAAGGGCTCGTTGCTGACTAATGTTCCATCTTGAAAGCTAACGAGAAATTAATGCTGGTAGTGGATTATTTTTCCTGGAAACAAAAGTCTGAGCACAAACCAGAACACACAAGTTGGCAAATTTCCCTGAAGAGAAAACATTACTACATTTCCACAACTGAAATACCAAATACCAGAAGGAAAATGCAACCAAAGCAGCAGTGTGCTTACACTGAGGGCTGTGTACAACACCTGGACTGAAATTCATCTGCAGGACACCTTACACTCATTGATCCTGCATAATTTCCCTTCACAAAACCATCCTGACATGCTTTAGGCTTTGTTTTCAGGTTTGACTCCTCTGCACCAGAGCAAAGCATCTCATTCATACACTTCTTAATTTATTTCCCAATTTAAAAATGCCAATCGAGTTCTATTGTCCAATTAAGTCGAATATAAAGACTTTTTATCAGGTTTTCAACATCACAGAGAGCACTTAAGTGTCAGAAAAGCAAAAGTAGAAATATAACAAAATATTAACTGCAGCTAGACTGTGATAGCCACCCTTAAGTGCCTAATACATAAATTTTGGGCAAAAATAAAGGCTAACAATGCTGTGAGGACAAGCAGAAGTCCTTGCATGGATATTTTCCTTTGCAATTCATGTTAAAGCACTGCTTTATTATATCTGCTGCTGGGGGTGGCACCCCAGCTGCCTGAGCAGATCTGGAGTCACACCCTGGACTCCTGCACATCTCAGCTGTGAATCTCCACAGCTGAAAGACAGGGCTGGAATATTCTCCTCTGCAGTCCTTCTGCACATCCCAGATAACCCCAGTTAAGTGTCAGCTGTGTGCGAAAAACTGCTTTTGAAGCTGACATGGCACCTGGTTGATCAGAAAGCTGCAATTTTGCCTTTTCTGAGCTCGTGATCCTTATGTCAAGGACCTACTGCCAGTAATCCATGGAGAATTGCCCTCAATTTCCCAACAACAGTGGCACAGACAAGGTACCCCAAGGATGTACCTCTTAATAAGAGCATGCAGATAAAAAAAAAAAACCTCAAGATTGAGCTAAAGTAGCAGCTGGGGCTTAAATATCTGTACAGACACTGTATTTCCACTTTAGGCAATGACTCCAGTACACCAATGCATGGTTGTCTGGAAAACAGTTACCAGTGATAAAGTCAACAAATTCCTTGGTACTCACAGGATTCCAAGCTTAGCTGGGGTAGTAAAATAAAATGTTTACAAAGCCAGGGAGAAAAGATTCTATATTTGGATTTGTTTCAGGAACTATTGGCCAGTACCTTCCCACTGTCTGGATTCTAGTAGAAACCATACTCTTCATCCTGTTTTGTCATAAATCTGATCAAAGTTATATATGAGCTTTGGCTCACACTCCTTGTTTTACAGATCAGTCTAGGACCTTTATTCATTCCCTGCATCAAAATGGGACGCAGAAAATAAGTATTTTGAAAGCAGTAAATCAAATGAAATGTCAATAGAACAGCTCTATAAACAATTCCAGGAGTCACAGGTGAAAATGGAACATTATGTTCACCTAAAGTAATGAAAATTGGAGCAAATGACCTGCCTGGGTATTCTGTCCTATGAAACTTAAGTTTGTTGAAAAAAAAAAAATAGAGAGTTATGGGTTGAAATGAAGAATTTTAAGGAGTAAATGAAGATCTAGATAAAGCACTGTTTTCTTCAAGGGATGGAATTCTAATTGAGATGCTGAGTGTAATTGTTCAGCACAGCAATGGGTCAGTGCCCAAGAGATGCAGTGCAAGAGAAAAGGATCAAAGATCAGCCTTCACTGGAGCTAAGAAAATTTAGTCACAGCCTCACAGACAAGGTGAAGGTGATGCAAAGGAAGCCCACCCTGGAAGGAATATTTTAAAAACCTTTTTGTTCCTCCACAGGGATCTGTCTGCTGAGTAAGTGCAGTAATTCAGGATGATTGCACAACCTCTGTTTGGCCTATTTCTATGCATGAACAAGAAAATTCTTATCTCCTGACCATTTTGCATTGGTGAAAAGCACATCCAGTTCTCCAAGACAAAGAAATAAGGCTGAACCTCTTAATATTTCATTTTCACATTTACCTGCCTGTAATTCCTCACTGAAGACTGTGACACCTATTCATTTCACTGCTGCCAACTGGAACTTCTTCCAAGGTATCAGAGTAACTTGTGTTTTATTTACTTTGCTAACACTCCAAGTAAGTTTTCATTTCCCTTGGAACATTTCCAGGGAAAATGGGATTAAGAAGTAAAGCCACATCATGTCCATTCAAGGTGTAGGAGCTGCTACTGGCAGCTCTGAATGAAAGAACAGTACAAGTCTTGGCTTTTCTTAGGAAAACTTGGATATTAGGATATATAAAAGTTGTTGTCCCAAAAAGAGATCTTCGCAAGTTCTAATGCTGCATCCACAGGGGAAACTTGGAATTATCTACTAATGTGAGGGAATGATCCATACAAAGCCCCAGGCAGCTATTAGGAGGCACTGACATCTCAGAATACAAGTGTGCCCACATGTCTGATAGAGATCCACGGACTTCTGTCAGCACACTTGGAAGTCCTCTCCCTCCTAATAAAGTTGAGGAAGCAACACATTTTAAGTAGGGAGAGTTTTAGAGGGGAGTGAAAAATGGGAGCAAGAAATTTAACTACTTGAGAGCTCACTTTGGGTGGGTAATCACTCTGATTTAGTTATATACAGTGTATTATCTCAAGAAGACAAACTTATTTACTAGAAAAACTAGTCTTTCTCTTACTGATTTCTACTTCATCCTTAGACAAAACATTAACAGGACACACTCATGAGGAATAAACAGCTCTGTTTACCCTTGAACAGGCAGTGTCACATGAACATCTGATACAGATGTCACAAACCTACTTGAGCTTCAAGGTGTGCCCAGGCTCCCAGAAGAAAAATGCTTCATCACTCTCCCTTCCCTCATCTGTTCAAAGCTACATATTAAACTATTCCAGTTAGTCAGAATCCAGTAAAGCTCTTTTATGAAGCTTTCTATCAGAGCATGGTTAAAGGCTGAGCACAGTGACCCTAATTTGACTTCAGTGACTTGTCTATGTGACAGACCAAGACTGGCCATGTCACCAAGATTCCAAATCATGAGGTTTGAGAGCCTCATCTATTACCCCAGCATAAACACAAAGCTGAAATTTTCTAACCTCTTGGATTTTGGAATCTGAGCTCTGTGGGAACATCCAAGTCACACCACACAGTGGTTTGAAATTGTTTAGTTTCCAAATAAGACACAATAAAGCAGGTATGATGTCAGGTCATGTGACAAGTGGATGTTTACTTCAACTGACATGGGGTGGTTTTTTAAATTCTCTTGACTAGCCTTGAGACAAGGAAGTGAAGTCTTGATGCTTATCTAGGGCTTGGTGGCAAATATTGTAGTCAGCTCTACCCAAACTTAAAATCTTTTTGCCTTTTCAGAGCTGCATCTTTCAAAAAAATCAATGAAGTCTATTTCAGCAACTGTGTATTTTGTAAATAATGTCAAGGACAAAAGAAATGTTTGAGGAAATGTTTGTTAATTGCTTGGTTTGTTGTGTTTGGATTTTTTTATTTGCTCTACCTAAGAAAACATTTCATTTGGTTATTATAGTATTTTTTTCACATCTTCCTTTGAAAGGGTCAAAGAGAACTAGGCCAACTAGTAGAGAAAAGGGGGTGAAGGGCTAACAGAATGTACATGCAGGCCATGAAATTCCAGCCCAGTTTCACACTCCTGTGCCACTCACACAATTCCAGACAATAACCAGCAGTTTCATTCACTGCACTGGCAATTATAATTACAGCAAAGTAACAAACCCAGCACAAGTACCAAAAATGGGCGAGAAATCAATAAAAGGATTCAGAAGATTCACATTTTAAAAACACCCCAAATTTAGATCAAAATTAAGGAAATTACTGAACTAAGAAATGACATGTGTTAATCAATAGTAAAGAAACCCCAAATCCCAAAGTTCTGAAGCCATGGAGGCAATAAGGGTACCTCACTTTGCCTACAGCTTATATAAAAAAACAGAATATAAGCTCAGTGCCACAAGAAACTCTTCCCACCACCAGACAAATCATGACAAGACCATTTTGTTCCCACTTAATAAAAGCTCTCCTCAATCAACAGCTGCTTTGCCAGGTAACCCATCCTCCACTAAAGGCTTCTGTCAGCTCCATCCCTGACTATTCCCACAGGGGCTCTGGCAGCCTGGAATTACAAACACAGCTACAGGAGGCTGTGCTTTTGTGAGACAAAAAATACCTCCTGGTGCCTCACTGCAGGGAAGGACAATGCTTCCAACACTGGAATGTTTAAACTCAAATCTTTACACTTCCAGAAACGTTTATACTCCCCTTACAAAAAGGGAGATTTTGACTTCTTTGACATTACATAAACTTGTGCCACTTTCATAAATTATGGTGTGTGTGACCCTATGATTACTCTGTGTACTCCTCTGTAATTAAGTTTCCCAGCACTCGGGTTTTCAAGCAACAAGTGAAAGAGTTCTTGTGAGAGAAACTGAGATTGGCAGGAGAACTAAGGTGGATAAAAAAAGCTGTTAGAACAAAAATGTAAGGTGAAAAAGCAAGCTGGAAAGAACTTGCTAATAGAATTACCTGAGATCACCCAATTAGTAAGTTTGACAAGTCAGCAGGCACATGAGGGTAAATATGCAAGTCTGGAAGGCCTCATAGACACAAAGGACTCAGACACCCTACAGAAATCCAAATGGCACTGATGTGGTGAACACTCTGGAACTGTAATCCATTCCTGCCAGCCCTAAGTCACCTACACAAAACTCTCTGAACTGGGCATTAGTCAGATAACGTGACTGAAGACAAAACACTGACCTCCCTGTCATCACATAGCTCTGATATCCCTGAAAAATACCAAGGAATCCTTACCAGGAAAACTGCAGCACAGAAACTGTGAAATAATATCACTGCTGCAAGCCCCAGCACCAACTCAGGAAAGGAAATCCAAATCCCAACAAGGGCAAAAAAGAGAGTTTGAGAAAGATGGGAAGACTGTAACCTCTGCAATCATGCATTCCAACAGCTCAGAAAGGCAGTTATGGAGTTAGGCAATTATTCTTTATAGGTACAGGAGAATGGGAAAAGGTTAGTAAAAGAAATTAGGGGGAAAATACCTGGCAGTTGACTGCCTGTGGGTACCAGCATTATCTTTAGGCACAGAGGCTCTCTGGCTCTCTCTGTGCAAAAACACAATCATGAGCACTGCCCCGCTGGCCTAGAAAGTTGTGATGCTGCACCTGACTGATTCAGCCCCTTCTGCTCCCATGTTCTCCCATGTTCTCAGCACAGACACCTCCTGACAAATAATGACAGTGCAGACAAATTGGAAAGTGAATTATGCCTGGAAAAATACACTAAGTCTTACAGACACTGAAGCAACACAGAAAAGAAAGGTAATCCATCAAAGCTTCACTTCTAAATTGAGACATATTTTATATTTCTGCTTTATCTCCCCTGAAACTGAAAAAGCACTTAACTGTTAGCCAGCTAGGAGTAATAGAAATGAACTTCACATAATATAGCATGACTGAAATCCTGAAGTGGAATATTTAGCAGATGTCACCTAACTCTAGTTGCCATGGAGAGCGTGAATTAGGCCACCCAAGCACTAAATAAAGGAACAGCCATGAGCACCCCACGCTATGGAGTTGGCTCCACTCTATAAATAAAATTCTGTATCACTTTTTGTACAGTTCTGAGAGCAATACACCAAGTATGCCAGCACAACTCATCCCCTCAGCAAGGAGGTGGTTTCATCTGCCCAGTGTTATGTTGCAAACGTGCAGCTGACGCCCTGTTTTGCTGAGCTGTTTTAATAAACTACATGAACACCTGGGAGGAAGTCAGGAGTTGAGTTTCCCCTGCAAAAGGCAAGAGTTGCAGTTCAGTGAAAAAGTGAACCATTAATCCCCAGTGAGGACAGCAAACATCACCGAGGAAAAGAATATTTTAATATTCTATTTTATTTTAATATTCTATTTTATTTTAGTATTTTAATATTCTTTTTTATTCATTTTAATATCTCTGCTGATCACTTGCTTCAAACAGGAGTAACGCGAACCTCAAACTCCAAAAACTGAGTTAAGGCAGGGAGAAAAAAATTCAAACTGTGCTCTCTTCTTGGATGGTTTGACAGTCCACAAAGATCAATTAAGACAAGAGTTTAGACTGATGGAAAACAGGAAATAAATTTCATTTAAATATATTTATTTTCTTAGTGGAGGAACCGTAGGTATTCATTTGACAGGTTACCTTCCATTTTATTTACAGCCACAAGAAGAGGCTTCTGGCTACCTATCAGATGGTTCTACCCTTCAATACCCAGTATTTAGTAATAACACAAAGTTAATTAACAGTAGGCTTTATTGATAGAACCCCTTTTTTTTTTGGAGTGGGGTTTCTTTTGAGTTTAGTAGGTATTTTTCTGTTTTTCTCATGGTGGTTTGGAGTTTTTTGGTGGTTGGTTGGGGGGTTTCAAGCTGCAGGAAGTTACTAAAGTTTAAAATGAAAGTGTTTGAGATGTGTGTTTACAGATTTTTAAGCACTGCTAAAAAAAAAAAAATCAACACTTCAAGTGCCTAAGGTAAATTTGGTTGTGATAACTCATAGATTACTAACCTTGCCCACATTTTTCCATTACAGGTAGTATTTAATGAAGATATATAAGGGCAGTTTCTGTCGTTAGTAATTATTCAGCAACATGGCAGTAATCAACCAGAAGTACAAATATTGTAGATAATTTTAATTTTTTTCCAGAAAACTCAACAGAGTTGAGAATTTCTCTCTGTATTTCTCAACATCAAAATATTTGCAAGTACTGCACTGAAAAATTCAGAAATGTAGAGATTAAATTATTTAGTTTGCAAGAGAACTTAAAAAAAAACCCCAGCCCACTAAATCAGTAGTTTTTTGCTTTTAAACTTACAAATAGCTGATCTTCATCAAGAATATAACCAATACCTGAGGAACACCATAAATGGCAAAAAAAAAGAAAAAAAATCAAGGGAGGCTGTCCCAGGTAATTTGAATAACTGCTTTTGTGAATAAAGCTTTAACAGAGTTACACTGTGCACAAACACCCAAAAATCAAACACACTCTGCTGCATTCCTCCAAGGCAGAAGCAGGAACTGGGAAATGGAGGTGGATAGTCCCAGCTAATAGGATCAGTGCCTAGTTAACGAGATTACAGCTCAAAATGCTTTGTCACTGAAAAAGAGGGGGGAAAAAAAAAGCAAAGGGCAGCTGATGAGGGAGAACAATGAGAATAAGCCCAGCAGAATGCTGGGGCCTGGCCATTGTGTCCTAAAGGCACAGCACACTGTCACAATGTTCAGCTTGGTTCAAGGGCCTTTTGGGGAAAAATTAAGGAGAATTTGGACATCAGGAACAAAATACAGTTTAAATAAATTTTTGGAGTATTAATGAAGGTTTTGTGAAACTTTAGGGTGAAGTTCATAAACTTTGCTGCTCTTCCAGGAAACAATAAGCAGCAAAGTTAAAGATATAAAGGGTTTTGAACATGCAGAGGATAATATTTCCTATTCATTCATTCCAATCTCATTTTTTGCTATTTTCTGTGCAAACAACATGTTCTATTACATTGGAATTAAGCACCAAGGCCCCTTGTTTACCCTCCATGACAGCTGAAGGCTCACTGTTGACCCCACAGAAACATTAAACTTTCAACTCCAAAACTGAGATATTTGCTCATTTAGTTTCTTGCAATGAGACAGAAAGTCCATCACATCAACATTAAAGGCTGTAAAAAAAGTGCTTGGTTCTAGATAACCTAAGTGACACTCTAAACATGTGTTCTTGTAATTTTAAGTTGGCAATCACATCTAGAGGGCAGAACTCAGCTTTAGGAACAG
This sequence comes from Rhipidura dahli, assembly GCA_013399225.1. Lineage (NCBI taxonomy): Eukaryota > Metazoa > Chordata > Aves > Passeriformes > Rhipiduridae > Rhipidura > Rhipidura dahli. The sequence goes on along the minus strand of VXAC01004441.1, from coordinate 103,407 downwards.
GAGGCCCAAATGCATGAGCAATCCATACCTCATTTATTATCCCAGCTCTGTGAGTCACAGAACCACAGCAGAGACCACTTGAGTAAGGCAAAATCATGTAATGCAACTTCCAGGAAGTTGATCTTGGCCACTGCATCACTTAAGGAGGTGAAAAATAGAGGGGAAGTCCATCAGTCTTAAATGAGAAACACAAATTTTCATTTTGATGTGTCCAGGATGTTCAGCATAGAGATAAAAGAGCTGCTGAGTTCACTTTATAAAGCATGGCAATGGGGAAAAGCTTGGCATGATTCCTTAATTTCCTATCAAATTCTTGTGCTGCTGCTGTTTAAAGGTGTCACATTACAGAAATTTTACCAAATGTATTGACTTCCCTTCAGCTTGATTCATCCTTGTGAATACACTGAGCCAGGAACAGCTTATTGCAATGTGACAGCGTGTTATTATAAAACAATGGTGGCACATGGATTATCAATGACACATGCAAAGTGACCTAAGTATTGACTTGCATTCACAGCACCATGGATTCTACTTCTGCTAAACACAGAACATTTTAATATTTGGCATTAGAACTGTGCTGGTCCCCTGCTCAGCTTCCTTTTAAAGAAGATAAACCTAAGAATGCTGGTTTAGATTTCCTCAAGCATCACCAGATCCACAGAGCAAGGTAACAACCAATTCCAGCAGCCCAGAGAAACGTCTCAAGCAGCATCTGGCACATAAAAACAGATTTACCATAAATGCTGCTTCTGAAAAGAAGTAGAGTATTTCCAAAAAGACACTTTGCTAGAAAAATACTACTAAGATTAACATGGTGAGAACCTGAAAAGGCTGAGTGACATTATCCAATAATCACACACCTTTAGCACAATGAGTCTATGAATCAATTTGTTGAGCATTGCCTCGTTTATCCACTCCCAATTTTTTTGTAACCTTGTATAGTTTTTAGGGGGTACAAAAGTTGTAGCTGAAGACAGAGGCAAGTTTCTCAACATGCAATATTATCATCAGTATTTCCCAAGGCATTTCAACCAAATACAAGAAATTCAGCAGAATCTCAGTGGAAAAGCCAAAAATTTGCAATTTGGGCCTCATTATAGCACCACTCACTCATTAACTTTTCAAAAAAGTAGTTCAAGAATGCCTGCTTTTCCTGTTCTGTGATGAAACACCTGTTATCTGCTTGCTCTGGCTGTTTTCCCAGTTATCCCTGTTTTAGCATGCAACTGTACCGTGAAAGCTTTCCAAAATGCAATTCCTATTCTTTCAGTTATGAAACAAGGGCAGCCACGTTTGAGAAAAGAAGGAAAAGTGTAGTCTCAAAGAAAGACTGCATCTGTTTTCACATCAGCAACTCTGCTGAAGCTGCAAGTATTTAATTCAGGTATGTTGATTGTATCCCTGCAAAAGGCTCAAGTGAATGAGGACAGATGGCCAGGACAACACTGTCTCCTCCAGCTCACATTCAGGATCCGAGCCAGTTGTGTTTGGGGATAAGGAGGAGGGAGCTATTAACCTCAGAAATGCAGATTTGCATTAGGCTTTGTTCAAATTAATACAGAATCTTGGCTATGCCATCGTGAGAACTTTAAAACAGACCCTCAGTGTCACTATTGATCCAGTACAAAGTCAGGAAGGGTTAAATTAAATGGAACCCACAGTTTGACACAGAACCTAAACTGAAATAGGTTGTGTGCAGCTCAAGGAACAAAAATCCTTTATGCCATTGTTCGAAGGGAAAAAAACACTAACTTTAAAAACAATTATTAACAAAGTTTCAAAAAAAGGAACAACTTGTACAAAGTCTCGCTGGAGAAAACCGAAGTTTCACGTAACTCCTTGATGCCAAGATTCAGGAGCTGGGCACTACCCCAGGGTAACACCTCCATAATCCCATGAGGAATAACCCCTCCAGGAGTCCTGCACCAGCGATTTTTCTTCCAGATCAGGGAATTCTGAAACCCTGCTGAAAGTTTCAGCTGGAACACGAAGCAAGGAGCTGCATAATGAGGAACTGGGAGGGATTAATCCCCGTACGGAAAGCCTGGTGACGCATCTGTTGCGGGCAGCAGAAAGGAGCCGCTGCCATTTCATTCCTGCTCCAGGTTCTCCGCAGTCTCAAGGCTGGCGGCTCATAACTATGAAAGGAAAAAAAAGGCACAAGCCCGAGCACGTCCCTTGTCCCACCAGGAGAAGGGGGAGGGTTAATCACGTCCAGCCGCCATTTTCTGAGCGGAGCAGNAAAAAAAGAGAGAGAGAGAAGCAACAAAAGAAAGCAGCCATTTCCAGGGCCGGCTCCCAACTCTCTGCCTCTCGGAGAAACAGCCTCCTCACACTTTGTTCTAATGGCCACAAGAATTTCTCGCTGGGTGTCTCTCTCTCTCTCCATAAAGACAGCAGCCCCGCAGGAGGAATCCAGCGAGTTGGGAGAGCTTGGAATGGAGCATTTCCCCCCTTCATCAGCCCCAGTCCCGCATGGATAAATTTCTTTTCGTGGTGGTGCCCTGCCTCACACTAAAAAGTATACAACGATTGCCAATATATAGCAATATAGATAAAAAAAAAAAAAGTCATACCAACAGTACAGAAAGGCCGCTGGCACACAGGGCTGATTCCTACCGTATATGTGGGATGCCAACTCCTCCCTGCAGGATCTTGTACAGTTTGCTTTCATAGAGCAGCTGGGGGTGCCGAGCCTTCTGAGACTCCAACTTCACAGCAACTTCCTGCAGTGAGAGGGAACAAGGAGTCAGGGCACAGCATCCACCGAGCACTGAGGTTTTTAGGGGGGGCACAGCACTTCCACATCCCCCACACACACACCCCCGATGCGAACGCTTTCTTTCGGGCATTTATTTATTTATTTCCGAGCTCGACGTGCTATGTTTTGTCGCGTCTTCGAATAAAATCCACATCGCGGTGACTTGTACACAAATATCCATGCCGGGTCATGCGTTTGAACTAGAGGTGTGGAGTCTTCAGAACCACTTAAGCGAGGAAGAACATACGTGGGTGTTTCTTCTTTACAGCTCAGAGCCGTGAGGGGGAGGAAGAAAGGAAAAAAAAAAAAACCCCAAAGGAAAAGCTGGAAAAACAGGGGGATCTTCTTTGTTTCTATTAGTGTTGATGAAACCAGATACAAAGTGTTCCCCAGCTGAGGCAGAGGAGGAGATGAATGGCGGCCGATGGGGACGACGACTTTGGCCGCTCACGAGATATAAATTAGGTTTAAATATGTTTTCCCATAATGGTTTTCGCCTCTTTTCTCCTCTCCCGAGTGCTGGGTGGGGGAGCCCACGACCGCAGGGCTCTGCTGTGCAAGGGGCAGCGAGGAAGAACCCTCGGTGGGGAGCGGGGGATGAAGACCCTCGGGGCAAAGGGGAGGGAATGAACCCCTCGCAGAGGGGAAAAAGGGGAATAAAGAAGACCCTCGTGGAGGGAANTCTTGTGCCTGAGCCGCCGCCGCCGACACAAAATGCCCCCGGCGCGCGGCCGCCGCTTCTTCACCGCGCGGGGCACGCTGGGAGCGGCCGCCGGGCGGGGCCGCGCAGACCACGCCCCCTCGAGACGCTCCGCCAATCACCGCCCTCTCTGGGCGCCCCGCCCTCCCGGCTGGGGCGGTGATTGGGCGCTCGGCGGGACCGCGCAGGCGCGCGGCGCCATTCGGCCAGTCCGGGCGGG
>VXAC01004441.1:56095-99714 GCA_013399225.1 Rhipidura dahli | reverse complement strand
TCGGGCATTTATTTATTTATTTCCGAGCTCGACGTGCTATGTTTTGTCGCGTCTTCGAATAAAATCCACATCGCGGTGACTTGTACACAAATATCCATGCCGGGTCATGCGTTTGAACTAGAGGTGTGGAGTCTTCAGAACCACTTAAGCGAGGAAGAACATACGTGGGTGTTTCTTCTTTACAGCTCAGAGCCGTGAGGGGGAGGAAGAAAGGAAAAAAAAAAAAACCCCAAAGGAAAAGCTGGAAAAACAGGGGGATCTTCTTTGTTTCTATTAGTGTTGATGAAACCAGATACAAAGTGTTCCCCAGCTGAGGCAGAGGAGGAGATGAATGGCGGCCGATGGGGACGACGACTTTGGCCGCTCACGAGATATAAATTAGGTTTAAATATGTTTTCCCATAATGGTTTTCGCCTCTTTTCTCCTCTCCCGAGTGCTGGGTGGGGGAGCCCACGACCGCAGGGCTCTGCTGTGCAAGGGGCAGCGAGGAAGAACCCTCGGTGGGGAGCGGGGGATGAAGACCCTCGGGGCAAAGGGGAGGGAATGAACCCCTCGCAGAGGGGAAAAAGGGGAATAAAGAAGACCCTCGTGGAGGGAAGGAAGACCCCCCCACCCCAGGGACACGGAGGGCACAGCCGGGGGCAGGTGGGGCTCGGGGTGGCGATGGCTGGTGCCCGGCTCCCCCTGGAGAGCTGAGGAAGGAGTGCGAGCGGCCCTTACCTCCCCGTTGGTGATGTTGATCGCCAAATAGATGTCCCCGAAGGAGCCCGAGCCGATCTTCCGCACCAGCTTGTATTTGCCTCCGACAATGAACTCGGCCTTGGAGCCACTGCTGCTCGCCATGGCGAGGGGCGGCTCTCGGGCCCTCCCGGCCGGCTCGGCGGGACAACGAGGGCTCTACGGCCGCCCCCGAGGAGGGAAAAGGGGCTGGAGAGGGGAGAGCGGCGCAGCCAAGGACCGTCCCCGCGCACAGCTCCAGCCGGGCCCCTCGGGCAGGCGCCCCCCCCCTGCGCGGCTCTGCGCCGCTCCGCGGCTCTCGGAGCGCTCCAGAAACAGGAGAAGCGGCCCCCGAGGTGCTTGTGAGANCAGGCGGCGGCAGCGGGCGGGGGTCGTGGTGGGGTGTTTTTTGCGGTGTCAGCGCTGCCCACAGAGTCCTGAGGCACCAAGGGGTCCGCGATGGGGATAGGGACTCGGTCAGCCAGTGCCAAGATGCCACTCCTCACACAGGGCTGTTGCCAGGCTGTTCTCGAAGCCCAGGCCCCAAGCTGTGTGTGTGTGTGTGTGTGTGCGTGTGTTAGCTGGCTGGTTTGTGGGTAAATAAATACACAACGACTTCGTTCCATGGAGGTGTCCAGGGAACGACTGGAGGTGGCTCTCAGTGCTCTGGTCTGGGTCGCAATGAGGGGATGGGTCCCAGGTTGGACTCGATGATCTGGGAGGTCTTTTCCAACCTCAGCAATCCTGGCACGTTTTGATTCTTTCCTTGAGGGTGGCAGAGCAGCAGCCCAGGGCTCCTGTGGAGTCTCCCACTCCGGAGACATCCCAAACCCAGCTGGACGCACTCCCGTGTCCCTTGTTCCAGGACTGGGCCATCTCCAGAGGTCCCTCCCAAGCCCAACAACCCCGCCATTCTCCGAAATCCACCTCCTCCTTTCCCAGCCCTTGTGTGCGGGGGGATCGTGGGGCTGAGCTGTTCCCACTCCCACACCCACCATGCTCCATTTCCCTTCCCTGCTCCACCGTTCGCCCCTCAGCCCCTGGTGCCCTGCACAGCCACGCAGCTCCAGGTGAGGACAAGGACACCGTGAGCAGAACCACCCAGCACGGCTGCATCCCCTGTCCCTGCAGCCTCCATGTTATAAACGAGCCAATCAATATTACGATTAAAGAGAATTTATTAATAATCAATAAATAAAATCCAGAAAGAGCCGCAAAGCAAACAACGCCGAGCCAGGCGATCGACGTTGGGTGAACTCCACACTCCACCTGCACGTGGCCACCACACCTGGTTCTCTCCTAGCCAGGGCCACCCCTCGTGCTCCAGGGGCTGCTTCTTGCTGCGTGTCAGCAGCGAAATCTCCTCCGTTGCCCCCTCGCCCGCTCTCCCAGTGGTGCTGTGAGTTTTCCCTTCGCAGGAACACCAAACTGTGAATTCCCGGTGACTCATCGTCACTCCCTGTCACAGCGGCGTCTTCTGCCGTGCAAGGCTGCATTTGGGAAATGATTCAGTCTGCAGGAGAGAGAAAGCTCCTCCAGTAATGTAGCTCATGGAAGGAGAAGGAAAGCCTACTCAGGGTGTCTGCTTTGAAGGCAGGAAGGCAGAAACTGCCCTCCCAGCTTGCCTGGTGCACCCAAAGCCATGGAAGTAATAAAAATATGGATTTTAAGACCGGTCTGTGCACAGATTTTTTTTTTTTTTAATTGTTTTAAATAGCTGACTGCTTTGGAGAAAAGTGAGATTGAGAGGTCCAGGTTAGGACATATCAGTAGGATATGAAGGTGGAGGAGTTCTCTCAAAGAGCAGCATCCACACGGTGGAAGAAGCTCTTCTTGCACTCACCATGTTGCTTTCTAGCTTGGTAAAAACATTTTCTGCCTGCACAAGTGCAAAAGAGCCCTGGCTTGTGTCCATCTGGCTGTGAGGCAGGAAGGGAAATCTGTGATTTTCCTGAGTTTCTTCCTGTGGTGGACTCGGTGAGCTCCAGATGACTCCACAGTGAGAAACCGGGAGGGTTGGAGAGGGAAGGTTGGCACTCGGCAATGCCCTGCACGGCAAATATCATCTCCAAGCTCCCCTTGTGTTTCAGGGAGCTTAAATCCAAGGTTTTACTACAGCTCTCTCTGTGTCTCCCATGAAAAAAAAAAAAAAAATGAAATGCAAATGACTCAAAATCAGCCAGATGCACCAGAAGGAAAACGATGCTCCGAGAACGAGCTGGCCTCCAACTCATTCCCACCTCGGCTCTGTCAGGGAGCATTTGTGCAGGCAAGAATATCCTCACTCTTGTCACTCACAGGGATTGTGGATCGTGTGTGGGGGATCTGGGATGCATCACACCCTCCTTCAGGGGGCTGGAGCTTCAAGGGCAAATGAGGTATCTTTGAACATCACACCCGCTGCTGAAAGCAGAGCCCCGCGTCCTCAGGTGCCCCCTGTGATTTGGAGGCAGCTCGGGGCTGATGTGCCTCTGTCGGCCTTTGGGGTTGTGTTTAATGGCTGCTTTGGATGGGATTTGAGCAGCTGGGAGGCGTTTGGTTCGAGTCACGTATCCTTGGAGGAGCTGGAAAAACAGGTCTGGAGCTGCTGGCCCAGGCAAGAGCCCCACGCCTGGGTATGCAGGAGAGCAGGACCTGCTGGGCTAGGCAATGCTGCCACCTCCTGCCTGCCGGGGACAGCGCTGTGTCCAGAGATTGGCTTTAAAATACCAATTAAATAGCACCGAAAATGTGAGCTGGGAGAGGAATTTCAGGCTGAGCTGACCCGAGGTCTTGCTGCTGCTGCTCGTACAGGGGTGGTCTCACTTCTTCACCCTCTTTCCCTCCTGCTCCCCCCTCTCGCTGCCCAGCTCTGGCAGCTCATCAGACCCTCCACGGTCAGCTCAGCTCTCCAAACCTACAGAAAAAATTTCCAAATGGTTTCTCCTGGTGCTTTCTCTGGGTTAATGTTCTGCCAGGCTGGTGACTCCGATGGAGCTCCAGGGGACGGTGCAAGGGTTGTCCCAGGTTGGAAATTACATGGCAGAGCAAGAGACGGGAGGTGTCAGGTGCAAAACTGAAGGAACATCCCCCACTGCCTGGAAAGGAGCTCTGCAGACACCAGGAGAGAGCATGAGAATCCCTGGATTCCCTGCTGACAGGGAGAACACCAACCTCCTGCCCATCATTACTTTTTCACGTCTTTCAGGGCTGCTGAGACAATGGAAACATCTTTATATCTGCATCACTTGAGAGAGTGAAAGGAATAAATCCTCTCTCTTCCCTTTTCAAAAGGCAGGCCAGAAGTCCTGCTGCATGGCCAGGCCTCCAGTGTGAGCAGCCGGAGGTCTGACCTGCTCTCTGCAGTGTTTATTGTCTCAGAGAGATGGAGAACCCCATGTTTTACCCCATTTTCCCTATAAGTGAGCAAAACCCAGGTGCAGACAGAACCAGGACACCACCAGTGGGTATCACTGAGTCCTGGGCAGCCAAAATCACCTCAGAATCCCTTTGCTCTTTGCCAGGAGAGGCAAGTGAGCTCCTGGCACGACCGAGGGCTGTGTGCAGGTTTGCAGTATCAGCAGGTCCCACTCTGGGACACCCTCTCTGCTCTGGCACCTGCCCACCCCTCCCACCAGCAGCGTGCCCTTCACACAAAAACCTCTGCCCTCCCTCTCCAAGCCCCTGCCTTCAGCTTTGAGCTGACCTCAGCTCATCCTCCCTGCAGCTATTTTTAGCAGAGCTTATGTTGTTTGGGAAAACGGCTGGAGAGGAGCAGCTTGTGCCAGCAGGAACCAAACCAGCCTTGTTCTGGGAGCCTGTGTGAGGCAGCTCACCTTCGCACACTCCTGCCCGAGGACAGGTGGTTTTGCAGGGCAGGGTGACGTGGGGCTCACCGGGGCATTGCAGTGAGGCAGGAGGGATCCAGACTCTCCACATTCCTTGGGCAGTGTCCTGCCTGCCACCCACCCACGCCACGGGCACCCAGAGGCACCAAAGAGGTGCTGCTGGCCACCCCTGCCACAGCCACTTGTCCCTCCCTCCCCTGTGCTGGCACGGGGCTGTGGGGAGCCAGCCCAGGGAGCTGCTCCAGGTTGAAAATAACTCCGTTTTTCCGGAACAGTCTGACACTGGCAGCCTTTGCCAGGCTGGATCTCAGTGCAAAGCTTCAATGCCAGTGCTGGCATGAGGCAAGAGCACCATTATTTTTGGCAAGGGCGCCTGCTTTAAGTGTTTGCACGCAACCCCCAGAAAGTTGTCAGCCCCTGTAGTTACAGCCAGCACAGGCAGTGCCTTTTTGCCTCAGCAGGGATGTGAGCAGCCATGAAATCATGGGATTTCATCTCCAGCACTGCTGCAGGGGAGGACAAGGCTGGGATAAAACTCCCCCACTCATGCCAAACCTTTATTCTTGACCTCGTCGTGTCCCAAGCAGATCCCAGCATCCACGGCCACCGTGCCTTGCTCATCCTCCAGCAGGGAAAGGATGCAGGAACAGGCCCTGGAGATGGGATGTGGCTTTGGGACACAGGCACAGATCTCATTCTTGCAGTGCTTGGATTGAACCAAAGGTGTTTTTGTCCAGGGAGAAGGTGTCCAGGAGCCAACAGTGCCACTTCCAAAACTCAGTAGAAGTTAGAGGGGAATTCTGCAGTCTGGGACATTCTTGGCTGTTTGGAGAGAGGATTTTTATTTTATTTTATTTTTTAAGTACTGGAGGAAAAGGGGGATTTTCAAGTTATTTGGATGATTCACAGGAAACACTGGTAGTGCACAGCTGAAGCTCCAGCATTGTACTTGTTCCCTGGAAGACTTTCCTTCAGAAAGCTGTGTGAAGCTGAGGCCCAAACTTTCCAGTGATGTCAGGGCTGAAATTGCTTCGAGCTCTCGAGTGGATGCACTGGGAGGTGAGGCAAGAGACCCTGAACAAGTCATGGGCCAAAAAAGGTGTAAATGGCAGCACAGCTGATTCCCTGCATGTCAAGTGCTGTGGAGAACTCTACAGCAGCAGCTTCTGTGGTGCTGCTTTTGAATTAATTACCCTGCTGGTGTGCAGAGCTCTGCTATTTGGCAGCCAAGGCACATTTCCTCTGTGGCTGCTTAAATCAGTCAGGTTCAGATCACTGAGGTGAGTGTGCTCTAAGACAAAACAATTCAGCTGGTGGATGACAGCCGATACACCTGGGAGTAAATCTCCCTCCTAAGTCCAATTGCTTGAACCATTTTAGGGAGCATGGGTTTTACACATGTGGTTTAGGATGCCAGGGAGGATAAGAGGAACAAAAGCAGCTGGACATTGCTGCTCTCCAGTGGCAAGAGCCAGCTGAGCACAGCCTGTGCCCACCACCCTCTTTTAGGAGTGCTCTGGATCTCTTTACACATCAGGGGAGAAATGATGTGGAGATGGAGCAGAGGCTGAGTTCCCCTATCAGGACATTATAGTCCCTTCCCTTTTGTTTTAAAGCAAGTTGCTTCTTCCCAAGGCTGGAAAGAAAAACCTTTTTGGGAGCACCCAAAGAATACAGAGCACCAGAGTACAGGGCAGAGGAAAGGAGCCCCATCCCTCCTGGGGCTCATTTGTAAATGTCCCTGTGATTTTTAAACATGCTATTTCCTAAGCCACCCTCCTGATTTCTAAATCCTGGGTGAGATTGGCAGAAGACAGGCTCTGCTGGGTGCTGGCCCAAGGGCATGGCACTGGGAAGCTGCTGAGCAAATTATCCCAGGATTTGGACTCAGGCTGGAGTAGCTGATTCCAGACAAATTGTGACTGGAAACCTGGGATTCCAGCCCCTTTGTGACCTCCCAGGGATAAGATCCACTCGTATCTTGTCCCTTCCAACAGTCCCCTGCAGGCCTGAACATCTTCTCTACTCAACTGATGAGCTTTTCAGGCCATTTAAAAGGTGATGCTTGCTGAGATTAAAAAAAAAGCCCAACAATGGGCTGAGAGATGCTGTTTGATTATGTCTGAATTTTTCCTCTCCCCTCCTCCAAAGATCATCACGAGCTCGAGTTCATCTGCTGTTTGGGAAGAGCACAGGGTGGAAAGTGCCAGATAAGGGGAAAGGCTCATCACATGTCATTGTCAGCACAGCACTGGAAATATCACTAGCCAATCAATCAGCCCCTTCATGCACAAGGATGCCCCACGTCCCCTCTGGAGCAGCAGCCAGGACATGTGGGTCCCACTTCAGGGCCTGAGGAGCAGAACAAGCAGATGGAAAAGGAACAGACTGTCCTGCTTGGATGCACTTGGGAACGAGCTCTGTCAAGGGCTCCTTCACTGATGGGCCCTCAGCGAATTTCAGCGCTGATGGTCAGCAGCTCAGCACAAAGCAGGGGCCTGTTTTGCAGCTCTTGTCCGTGTTGAACACTCCAGACAATATTTAGGCACCCCAGGAGTGGCTCTGCAGGGTCTCCTGGGCAGCTGGGAACCAGACAAGGACACTCCAACTCCAGCCCCAGAGCTGGGTGGCTCTGAGACCCTGTGGGGACAGCTGGCATGGGGCTCTGTGACACAAGGCAGCTTGTGGGCTGAACTGCTGCTCAGAGGGAAAGCCCTGGGAAGCAGCTGGGTGCCCTGAAGAGCAGGGTGCTCCATGGACACCCAGGATGCAAATCTGGGAGCAGCAGCAGCTGAGGATGAACCTCCCTTCTGCTCTGCACCAGCTGCAGCCCCAGCACAGGGCACAGGCTCCCTCTGCATCGTCCTCTGCCCAGGGGGAGCAGGTCCTGGCAGGGACTGGTCTCTGCTGCAGAGCTGGGGGGACCAGATTTGGCTGTAGGGTGGCTTCAGGATGGGAGCACAGCTCTGCTGGTCACTGCCCTGGGTCTGTTCTCCTTGGCACCGAGACTGGCTGAAAATACAGACGGAGCTATTGGTCACTGCGTGAGCCCTCGTACCCACACTCCTTCCTGAGCAGCTCCTGTGGGTCTGTGAGGTGGTGGCTGATGCCTGGCACAGAAATGTCACCTGGCAAGGACACCTCACCCCGATTCCAGTGCTGCTGGCCCAGTCCAAACCCCACCAGCACCTGGGGAGCAGATCAACACCTGATGTGACTCAGGCACAGGACTCATCTCCTCTCTCCTAAGTGAGGAAGCCCCTGTGCTGTCCCAAGGTGTCCTGAGTGCCCTGTGTCCCCAGAGTGTGTGGTGGCTGAGCAGTGGCTCCCCACAGCGAGCCCGTGGTCCCTGGGCTGGTGGAGCTGCACTTCCAGGACTGGGATCCCACCTGCCATGGCTTGAGGTGTTTTTTCACTTTGAAGCTTCTCCAGAAAATTCAGACATGTGGGACCTGCCTCCCCTCTGCAGAGAGACACAGATGGTCTCAGGCCAGAAGGGAAGGAAGGAGAGCTCTGTGTTCACACAAGGGTGGACCTGCTGCAGCCCCGGGGTGTGGCAGGTGACAGCATTCCTTGGGTGAGGAAGTGGTGTGGAGCCACATTCCCGGGGAGCTCCTGCTCTCTGCTTCCATCTTAGGACAATGTGTGAGAGCCATGTGAGAGCTCACCCATCCTCTGGCTCCAGCTGTGGCCCTCAGCAGATGTTTGCAGTATTCTCATCCCAAGAATAGCCCCTGAGCTCCCCCCACCTTAAGGAAGAGGTGGTGGTTCTTTGTGTTTAATAACCCAAAGGATTTTTCTTCCATGAATTCACCCAGTTCCTGTTTAAGTGCATCTGTCACATCCTGTGGCGAGGAGCTCCATGGTTTAACCATACATTGCACTGAGAACCACTTCCTTTTCCTTGTTCCAACCTTCCCTCCAGGTAGTTTCGTTTGGAGCTGGTTCTCCTGCAGGGGCAGAGCTGGTGAGTAATCACCCTCCATGCCCTCACACGCCTCCCAGGGCAGGGCAGATCTGCATCACACCCCTCTCCCTCATCCCTTCTCTGGCCACGGTGCCATTCCTCATGCAGAGGCTGCTGCACAGCTTGGGGCTTCCCTGCTTCCCTTCTCTGAGCCTCTTCCACATCCCTCTGGAGACGAGGAAGTTGGGAGAGCTGCAGGCAGCATCCTCAGTGTGGGCACATCACCAGCTCACACAGTGCCAGGGCTTCCTTCCTCATCCTCTGCTTTTTCCCTGCTCACTTCCAACATTCAGTTTGCTGCTCTCTCTGCTCCAGGCATTTTGGAAGCACCATTCAGCACGACCCCCAGGATTCCCTTCCTGGGAAGGGATGCACCAGTCAGAGTCCATCACTGGGACCAGTGTTAGGACTGGTTTATTTGTGTTTTCCCTGCCTTTTCCCGAGTTCCTTGGCTGCCTTGCAGTCCCACTGCTCAGGGATGTGCACCCAGCAGCTCCTTGCAGCTCTGAAGAGCTTGGTGCTGGTGCCAAAAGTGGTCACTTTGGTGGCCCTGCCCTTCTCCAGATAATTTGGGACACACTCAATGGCTCCCCACAGGTAATGTCCCTTTGCTGTGAAAACAAACCCTTCACTTCAGCCCTCCCTTTGCTGCCTGTAACAACTGCTCTGCCTGGCAGGTTTTTCCTCTCTCCCTCCTGTGTCCCTGAGGGGCTCTGGTGGGAGGCCTGGCCAGATATCTCACAAACCACGTTTCCTTCCCCAGTCCTTGCCAGGATGGCCCCGTGATCCCCCTTGGCCAAAGCCAGGCTTGGCAGAGGGCATCAAGGTGGCCTGGGGAGGAGCTGGGGCTGGTGAGTCAGGGCGGCTGCAGGAGCTGGGATCTCATTAATAATGGAAAGCCATTAATAATGGAGACGTCCCTCTGACACTGCAGTCGTGCTGTGGCTGGAGGGAAGAGGATGAAGCAATGGCTGCTGGCACACAGGGGAGCCCTGCTTGCAGCAGAAGCAGTGGATGGGCAGAGCAGCCTCGGCTGGGCAGGCAGCTGCACAATGCCAGAGCTGGGATAACCCCACAGGCACGGGGAATACTGAACTGTATGGGGTCCCCAGCAGCCAGGCTGAGCTGCCAGACTTCAGTGCCACCAGACCTGGCATTCCTGGCCATCATTTTATGTTCCATGGCACGAGCTGCTGGGGTTTTTCCAGGACAAACTCCTCCCCAGGGAAACATCCTCCCTGCTATGACGTGACGTGACGTGGAGAGGAGGACGTGTGGGCAACACCACGAGCTGGCCCTGCAGCCTCTCTGCTGCTGCTGAGGCTCCAGGGACCTCTGGAGCTCTCCTTCCACCTCAACCTCTTTTCATCCCTTCTGGCTTTGTTCAGCCACATCTCCCTGCTTTCTCAGCCTTGGCACCTGGCAGCCCCACCAGTCCCGGCTCTCTGAAGCCTCTGGTGATTATTTCTCCCAAAATGAAGGGGGACCCAGGCATTAGGCTGCTCCCATGAAGAAGCTCTTGGCCATGAACTTCCCCAGCCTGAAGCACAAAGCTCAGGGCTGCCCAGCCCTGCCCTCATTCCCAGCAGAGCCTGGAGCTGGTGACTTGCGAGGTTTTTGCTTGAGGTGTCCTCACCGTGCTCTGAGACCCAGCTGAGCCCCTGGGCTGGGCTTCTGCCTCCAGCAGTGCAACAAGTGCCCAGTGATCCTCTCAAGGGGCAGCTGTGTCTTGCCTGTGGCATTCCTGGGCGTGTCAGTGGGAAAAGGGATGGGGAGATTGCACAGGGACTGGTTTGGCAGCTTGGAGGGGCTCTCGCCTCCCTGCCACCCCTCATTTCTCTCTGAAGCAAGAGAAGTCAGCTCCTGCAGTTCCTCCTGTGCAGGCAGCAGCTCCTGCTGTGACTCCAGAATAACCACTCCTGCAGGAATTTGCCTGGAGGAGCTCGTGGGGCTCCAGTGGTGTCTGATCCCGAAGGAGAAGGCGGCTCTCGAGGGGAATGCGCCTCCGCTTGGCTTCTCGCGCCCTCACTTTGGGCAGCACCTGGGGGTGGCTGTGGGCAGGGCGTGCCCGGGGTACCCAGACGTGTGGGGTGCCCACAGGGAGGAGGAGGAGGAGGAGGAGGAGCTCACGTGGAGCTCCAGCTCCGAGGGTGGGTGGCTGTGATGACGCGGCAGGAGCAGAAATCCTCCAAAGTCGGGCAGGGAGGAGATGCTGGTTGGATCAGTGGCAATGAGTAATCAGCAGAAAGCACCAGAATTTTCCCAACTCTTCTTACTTTTCTCACGTCTCGTTACCTCCTTGCTGCGGGCAGAAGGTCCTCAGTGGGGTGCCCTGAGGGATGCTTTGGGCAAGGAGTGTTGTCACTGGCACTACCCCGTGGTGGGCTGTGGGTGGCCCTGTCTGGGGCTGGACAGGCCTGGAGACATCTGTCCTTCCTTCCTCCCAGAGCTGCAGGATGCTGCAGACAGCTCCATCTCTCCCTGCATTCCTGCCCAGGTGCCCATGGGCTGTGCACACCTCTGTGCCCTCCACGCTGGGCCTGAGAGAACAGGTCAGGGCAGAGATCTGGATATCTCAGAATTCAGTGCCCTCACACCAGCCTCTGGCTCTCTCCTTGAGCTGTTGTCACCACCAGCTGCCTCAGATGGCAACAGGGACTTGGGACAAATGGGTGAAAGGTCCAGAGCTTCCAGCCCTGGGACAGAAACAGGGATCTTGGGGTAAGAAAAGCCAGGCAAGGCAGCAGAGGGGAGAGGGAAGGATCACAGAGGCTGGTGGATGTGGAGCTTCAAAAACCTGGATACAGGAGGCTTGTGCTGCTGTAGCCTCAGAGAGGCCAAGAGGGGCTGAAGCCTCGTCCCTGAAGGGGGCCTGTGCAAGGCCCATAAATAACCCTCTTGGGATATAACTTCCTTTATTTGGCCTGGATCAAATCCTTTCTGCTTATTTTTAGGCTGTGCTCTGCCTCGTGGTGCAGGTGTGTGGCTGGAGCCTGCAGCCCCTCCAGACCCCCGGAGCTGACACCATTCCCACCTGCCTGGGAGCCCTGGCCGAGTACCTGGATGGGATTGTCCCGAGCAGGCAGGCACAACTTTCCTTCCCTCTGAAGCCCATGAGCTGGGAAGGGAAGAAGGAAGAGGGAGGAATGACATCTCTGGTTTTTTAGGAGCTGCTCGTGCTGGTGGCGAGCTCAGCAGGATGAAAACCTTTCATTTCACTGTTTTTTTCCTCCTTTCCAGCGACTGGAGCTGCCCTGCCTTGCACAGCACACACAGGCAGTGGGGCTGCAGGCAAAGTCCACTTCCGAGCCCTGCCGTGTGGGAGGAAGTTTTGTGATTAGGACGCACCTGGGAGCCCATTCTTAAGCTGCTGTTTTTCTCCCCGTGTTTTCCTTTCCGTCGTGAGTGGCTGATAACAGCCTGTGATCACCAGGTCCTTTCTAGACGGGAAAGAAACCCGAAGAACAGAAATAATGGGAGAGATTAAATAGAGGAAATGTAACTTTCCTGTACAAAGCTGCTGCTGGGAGAGGAACCCCCGCCTGCTGTTATTAGGCAGAGCCTGAGTTGCCATGCTTTGCATGGCTGGGAGCTGTGTTTATTTTCTGAGCAAGCCCTGTTTAACTCAAAGCTTGTCTGGAGCGTTCCCAGAGAGCCCCCTGATGGCTTGAGCTTTCATCCCAATATCCTGAGCGTTGATGTTTGGAGTAGCTGGGAAAAGGCAAAACAGCAAAAGGCTGTGCAGGAGCCAGCGAGTTCAGGGGGAGGTGTAGGGTGGAAAGAGCCCCTTTCCTTCTGCCGGGATGGCTGCTGGGCAGCCAAATATTCCTGCCTCCCATCCACCTCCCTCTTCCTGAGGCTTTCACCACATCCTATTTTGAGCCAGAGCACAGAACCATCAGCAGGTGTTTCTCCAGCCCCTGGGCTGAGGCTGTGCTCATCACACAAGGGAATTCCACCAGCCTCGTGGGGTTGGGTTTTTTATTAAATACCGCCAGAAAAGGGCTGGCAGAGCACTCCAGCTGTGGCAGTGGGTATGAAGAGGGCCGGGCAATGCTGTGGAGGTGGCTCACCCTTGCTCTGGGAGAAAGTTTTGCAATGCGGTTGCACAAAGCTGGCTCCGCTGCAGGAGAAGCCAGTCCTGCCTCCCTCCGTGGACAGTCCCACACGAGATCCCACGGGAGGTCCCACTCCCTGCCACAGCTTGCCAGGTTTGTGTTGGCAGGGTGGGAGCACACCCAGCAGGGTGCCAGGGGACAGCCCACCCCGCTGGAACTCTCCAGCTTGGCTTCTCCTGAGCACAGCCCTGCCACACAAACACTTGTGCCCGACCAGCCGGCGCCTGTTTGTTTTCCTCGTGTAAGGAGAGCCGGGCCAGGGCAGCCAGCCCTCTCTCACACCTCCTGGGGAGCCCTGGAGCGGTGACAGCACCGTCACGCTGCTCCCGGTGCTCCCTGAGCCACCCAGGTGAGGCTGCAGCCGCAGCCGCAGCCCAGGGCCGGGTGATGGGAGGTGTGCGGTGCCGGCAGCAGGGCAGGAAGGAAACAGCTTGTGCCGAGGGAAGCAGCTGTCAGGAAGGAGGACAAGCCCATCCTGCAAGGAACTCGAAGGAGCCAGGCTATCCAGCCTCTGAAAAACCGGACTGGAATGGGAAATACGCCCGAGGGAACAGCCGTGGTGTGAGCTGGCCGGGGAGGAGCTGGGGCTGGGGATGCTGCTCCTGCCCATGGGATTAAGGTGCTGGGGGAGGAAGGAGCTCTGCCCTGCCGGGATTCCCTCGGCAGCCACCTCAGCGTGGTTCCTGTCCTGGATCATGCACAATGTGCTGATGGGAGCAAAGCAGCTGTGCTGTGTCTCGCTGGCTTTGTTGGACACGGCAGTAAGAGCTCCTGCCCAAGGATGGGGCTGAGAACTCCCGATGGTGGAGCAATGCCAGCCCAAGGGGCCGTTTTCTCCTTCAAAAAGCACCTGGGCAAGGCCTGAACCCCCGCTGGCACCCACAAGGGAGGGAGGACATCAGTGTGCCCAAGGCCACAGCCAGGTAATGCCCTCACTGCCCAGCCGTGTGTGGGTCCCTCCTGTGGCCATGTCACTCCCTAAGCCCATGTGGCACAGACCAGCCTGGGAAGGAATCTCCTGGGGTGGCTTTACCTCAGGCACCCACCCAGCCAGTTTCATGCGTTCTGTCTCTCTGTGGGCAGGATGGGATGCAGGCAGGGCAGGCAGGGGAACGGGATGGCCTTTGTGGCACCAGCACTGGGTGGCAGCCAGTTGAGCAAGTGAGTGTGGGCTCCTGTGCTGCCCTGTCCAGCCCATATCAAAAAGGATCCCACAAAGAGACCCAGAGAGAAGGGCTGGAATTGCCAGAGAGCTTGTCCTGGCCCATGGGGAATTTTGGATTCAGTCACAGATGCTGCCTGTGACCTGCATGAGTCACCGAAAGACTGAGAGTCCTTTTTCAGTGACACTTTCTGCACACTGCGGGTCAGCCCGGAAAAACCCAGGTGCTGTCATCCCCTCCCTGTGGTCAGGACAAGGCTGAGCTCCCAGTGGGATCAGCCTCTCTCTTCTCAATAGCTTGTTTATAAGGATGCGAACACCTCACCAAGCAAAAAAAAAAACCAACTTCATGCCAAGTAGCCACTGGTTCCCCGTGCCCTAATTTTGGCAACCGCTTTGTCGGTTATATTTTAATTTCTGTTTTCTCTGTCCCCTTTCCCGTGCCTGAGCAGCTGGCCAGGGACGGCCGAGCAGAGAGGCAGTGCCGGGACATGCCTGACCTTGGGATAACACGGCGGGAATCCTGTGCGTTTGCGGAGGGGCCGTGGGAACAGCAGGGCATCACCGGGGCTGCACATCGGAGCCGCAACAAGGCCACAGAGACACCGGGGACCTGTCCCTGTTATTCATGGCAGGCGGTGCGTCCCCTGCTCTCCGNCGGGATCATCCCCTGCTCGGGATCTACCCCGTGCCAGCCCCGTGCGGCCGCGGTGTCACCGCCCGCAGCAGCGGCAGCGCGGCCGGGCACGGCGACCTGCGCAACCCCGCCCGCTCCGCAGGTGAGAGCCGGGGCCGGGGGTTTCGGGGGGCAGAGGGGAGGCTGCGCTGGCTGAGGAGCTGGGATGACACCCCTGGGGCGAGGGGGGAGCTGCGGGCCCGGAGCCGGCGGCCCCTGTGCGCGGGTGTCGGGGAGGGCCGGGCCGGTCTCCGCGNGGAGCCGCAACAAGGCCACAGAGACACCGGGGACCTGTCCCTGTTATTCATGGCAGGCGGTGCGTCCCCTGCTCTCCGGGTGCGTCCCCTGCTCTCCCGGTGTGTTCTCTGCTGTCCCGGTGCGTCCCCTGCTCTCCCGGTGCGTCCCCTGCTCTCCCGGTGTGTTCTCTGCTCTCCCGGTGCATCCCGTGCTCTCCCGGTGTGTCCCCAGCTCTCCCGGTGTGTTCTCTGCTCTCCCGGTGCATCTCCTCCTCTCCCGGTGCGTCCCCTGCTCTCCATCCGCAGCTGCTGCCGGCTCAGCGCACCGGGGGCGGGATGAAGCGGGGGGACACAGGGAGGGCGGCAGCCGGGGGCCGATACAGCCCGGGGCATCGGCTGTTCCGGCGGACGGGAGCCCGTGCTGGGTGCCGNGGTTTCGGGGGGCAGAGGGGAGGCTGCGCTGGCTGAGGAGCTGGGATGACACCCCTGGGGCGAGGGGGGAGCTGCGGGCCCGGAGCCGGCGGCCCCTGTGCGCGGGTGTCGGGGAGGGCCGGGCCGGTCTCCGCGTTATGGACAGGGATGCTCGGAGCCCCCCTTATGGACAGGGATGCTCGGAGCCCCCCCATTACGGACAGGGGTGCTGGTAGCCGCCGAGGCAGCAGTGACAGCTCAAATGCGGGAAACTGCCTGGGAGAGGGCCTGGGAAAACGAAACCTGCTCCTGCGCTGTCTGCCTGCTCCAACGCTGCCCAGAAATGCCGCGTTTTAGTTTTGCACAATTCCCTTGTCCCACTCAGGTCTCAGGCCAAGGGGGTGAGGGAGGCAACGAGGTTTCCCCAGCCTGGGAACCCCCCCAGAGCAGCTGTGCGCTCTGCGGATGCTGCTGCGGGGAGCAGGGACACCCCAATACCGGCTGCAGGGCACCCCTCCAGGGCTCGGGGGGAAGTCTCGGATCAGGGCTTCCCACCTGCCTCCACTGAACTGGGGTTCTGCTGCCACCCCCAGGCAGAGGACACTGAGTTTGTCCAACAGTCCTTGATGGGAATCCTCCTGCCTGGACACCTCGGGAGCACCCAGAGGGGTGCAGAAAAGTCTCCTCCTCCCCATGCCCGGCAGCAGCCCATGCCGTGGCACAGGCAGGGGAGGCAGCCAGATCCCAGAGGGGTGACAGCTGGCAGGGTGACTGTACCCCTGTCGGGCAGGTGGAAGTCCAATGCCATCTCACTCTGCTTGCCGTGCCAGCTCTCCTCCAGCGCAGCAGTGGGCGTGTGCCAGGAGGGGACACTGGCCCTGCCCACGGCTCGCAGCTGCATCAGCTGCTTGTTAGCTGGACCCGCTGGGAGCAGGGAGAGGGGCTCCGAAGTGGGTGCCTGGCATGTTGCAGTCCGGCTGTGGACGTTGGCACTGTGCTGCTGCTTGTGCCATCTGGCTTTTATCCTGCCAGGCCACCTCTGCCTTGCCTTTGCTCTGCACCTCCTCCTCCGCAGGCAGGCAGGAGGCCTGGCAGCATTCCTGTCCCAGCTGGGGTCTGGATCCGGCCCAGCTGTGCCTGTGCCACTGTGGGCTGTGCCACACCACCCTCTCCCAAGGCATTCCTGCCAGGAGCCAAGCACCGTTCGTGATGCTCTGGGAGCTGCTCCATCCTCGCTGCTATCAGTTGGAGCAGAGCATGTTTCCTGAGGAAAAAAAAAAAAAAAGTCAGGAATCAGCTCGGATTTTCCACGGCAGGGAGGAGAGGGGAGCGTGCCGTGCCACGCAGGGCGCTGGCATTGCGTACCAGGGGCCGCCAGTGCATCTGGCAGAGGCGTCGCAGCTCTGCCCACTTCTCCCCCCGTCCCAGTGGCTTTTAAAGCAGCTCTCGCTGTCACAGAAACATCTCTTGTTCGAGCACTGCAGAGCTACTTTTGGTACTTTGAAAAGGACCCTTGAATGCCAGGCAAGGCGCCAGGCGCCGGCAGCCAGAGCAACAGCAAGGAGCTGGAGTGGAAGTGGCAAACCCTGCTCTGCCCGTGGGGACCGGTCCCTGCACAGTCCCAGAGCTGGGTGGCAGCTTCCAGGCCCCTGCTGGCACCTGGGGGCCCCCTTGCCTGCACCCCAGCCCCACACGTGGTCATCGGAGTGTGGGCACATGTGGGGGGCAAGTCCCTGCCTGCCACACGTGGGTGTCTGCAGCTCCTGCCTTGCAGCTCTTTGTGGGTTTATGGGTTTGGGGTGTCATCCGTGCTGTGCTTGTGAAGGCTGAGTGTCCCTGGGGATGTCCTGGTGGGTGCCACGGGCATTGAGCTGGGCACCAGAGCACCATTCCCAGAGCTGCGTTTGCCTCCCCTGCAGTGTCCCGCTGAGATGGCGAGCGCCGAGCCCGATGCTGAGGATGCAGCCGAGGCTGAAGAAGCCGCCTACGAGGTGCTGCCCTGCGACAGGATGGAGCTGAGCCAGCGCCTGGCCGTGGAGGAGCTCATCACCACCGAGGCCAGCTACGTCCACAACATGGAGCTCTGCGTGTCCGACATCCGGGCGCACCTCCAGGGCAAGCAGGTGACACCTCCGGGACACCTCCCCTGCCCTCGGGCTGGGGACTGGATGGTGAATCTCTCGAGAGCTGCCAGATGCCCAGATCAGTGCAGGGTGCTCACCTTCCACCTTCCTGTGCTCCCCCTGAGCGGCCAAGGTCTGGGGTAGGATGGACATTGGGTCTGACCCAGTGCAGCCACGCTGGGACTTTAACCCTGTCCTAGCCGGGAGCCCTGGCAGCTGTCAGCATTGCCAAAGCCTCCTGAAACAGAGCATCACTGCAGCTGCTGGGGTGTCCCCCGGGGCAGACACAAGGTCACCAGGAGTGTCTCTAAAGCACGGGGTCCATCTCTGATGTATTTGGCTTAGCCTGGGGCATCTTTGTTCCCTTCAGCTGCCTGAGCTTGACCTGGAAGGACTCTTCTCTAACACCGACGACATCCTCCATGTCTCCAGACGGTTTCTGAAGGGTCTGGAGGCCACGGCCGGCTCGGGGCAGGAGCAGCTGCTCTGCATCAGTAAGTGGTGCAGTGCCAGTGGCTGCCCCGTGCCCACCCACGTGTGGGGGGTGTGCCAGTCCAGCCCCCTGCCCTGACACCTCCTGGGCCTGCCTTGGCTCTGGGAAGCGCTGGTGCCACCGTGCCAGTGTCCACCCCCGGGGCAAGGCTGACCTGCCCAGCCTGCAGACAGTGATGGGGACAGCACCAAACCCAGCTTAGCAGGGTGCCCGGGGGGCAGAGCGCTGCCCTGGCACACTTGGCATTGCTCCACTGGCTTCACCCTTCCAGCAGGCTGGGGAGAGACCTTCCTCTGAGCCCATGGGGAAAAACCCTCCTCTCCAGCCCCGCTCTCCTTCCCCAGGCACCCTGTTCCAGGAGTTCAAGGAAGAGATGGAGACTGTCTACAAGATCTACTGTGCCAGCTACGACCACGCCCTGCAGCTGGTGGAGAGCTACCGCAGGGACCCCCGGCTGCAGGAGGAGATCCTGGACACCCTGAATGCCACCGTGTAGGTCCCTGCTGCTGCTGCTGCTGCTGAGCCACCACTTCCCTGGCCCTGTTTCCCATCCTGGCTTGGCCCCTCTCCTCTCTGGACAAGCTGGCTGCATGGATCCGTGTCACCAGGCTGGGTGTTGTGTCACGGCCACCACCTTTGTGGCATTTCCTGGTGTAAGCCCTGGCAGCCTGTCCTGGACCCTTGGGGCCACTTGGTTCATATCTGTTGTGGTGCACCCCCAAAATAAGGGATGGGTGGCATCCACAGCTGCTGCCTCCCCAGTCCCCAGACTGACCAGAGAGACACAGGCTGGCCCCAGGGGACCTGCCAAAGCCCTCCTGAGCTACCAGGGCATCACAAACACTGCCAGAGCCAGGCACAGCAGGAGTGGCAGTGGAGGAGCTCCTGGGATTTGCTGCTTAGGGCACAGGCAATGTGATTCCCAAAGGAGAGATGCCTTCCCTGGGGGTGGAAAGGGAGACTCTTCCAACACCCTTCATCCCTACTGCCCTCGGAGCAAGCACTGATCCCGTGTCCCATGGCTGGACAAGCACAGCACTGTTCAGAGAGACAGAACACCCACCCAGGGCTGGCACTGCCCTTGGGGCTGGCACTCCCTGCAGCTGGAGGGGAGCAGGAGTGCACAATCAGAGAAATACCCCATAGCTCCTGGGCTGCTCTCCCCCAAAGCACTCCCAGAGAAGCCCTGGAGAGCAGCAGGGCAGGAGGGCAGCTCTGCACACCAACCCTGAGCAGCTCCCCTCTCCATCAGGCCTCACACGGGCGCCTCAGACCTCAGCTTCTTCCTGGTGATGCCGGTGCAGAGGGTCACCAAATACCCTCTGCTGCTGGGGAAGATCCTGGAGAACACCCCGAGCAGTGCCAGTGCCCACTCAGCCCTGGAGGCAGCGGCTCGTGCCATGGCCCAGGTCAATGCCAACATCAACGAGTACAAACGGCGCCGGGAAGTGGGTGAGTGGCCAGGGGCTGGGTGCAGGTGGGGGGCACAGCACCCAGCCCAACCCCAGTGGTCTCCTGGGCACTAATTCCCACTTAAAGCAGTTCAAAGCTCTCCTGCCCTCCACTTAATCCTGCCTGGTGGAGCTGCAGATGCCTGGAACTGCTCTGGTCCTGTCGATGCCATTCTGGGCAAGACCTGAAGGCTGCAGGAGCAGGGTGGCATGGAGGGGGCTGAGGACAAAACCAGTCTGTCCACATTCCTGGGGCTGGGGAACAGGGAATAACAGTCCTGCCCTTGGGATAGGAGAAATCAGGCTCCCCACAGATGGGAGCTCACCCTTCTTTTTGGTTTTCCTATCCTTTCCTTCCTTGATGTGTCTTGGGCTTGCCCTGCTTATCCAGCCCCTGTGCTGCTCACCTTCTCAGCCACGAAATCTCCTCTTCTGATCTCTTTTCCCCCTCTTTTGTGTCCTCCCATCCGAGGCAGCAACCAAATACAACAAGGCCGAGCACCTGACGCTGCGGGACCGCCTGGCGCGCCTCAACACCCACTCCATTGCCAAGAAAACCACGCGCCTCAGCCGGCTCCTCATGCACGAGGCTGGCATCGTGGCCAAGGTGGGCAGCCCTCACCCCCTCCCTGCCTGCACCCCAGCTCCTGCTGCCCCTCCTTGGGTCGTTTCTGGGGCTTTTTTGCTGCTCCTGAAGTGCCTGGGTAGCATTATTGGGAGCATGGGGCCAGCGTGGGGTGGGTGGCTGATGCTGTCTCCGTCATCCCAAGGACCAGTGGGACAGGGGGGGATGCAGGGACACGCCTCACCCCCCACCCCAGAGCATTGCAGGGCAGCACTTTGGCCCCCAAAGGGCCTACAGGATCTTTGGGTCCCCCAGCAAAAGGAAAGACACCCCAATGTTCCCCAGCACCAAGAGCCTTGCTGCTGCCTGTGCTCCTGCACCGATGTTTTGACCCCTTTCCAGATTCACAGAGCCCCTCAGGGTCTCTCCTGCCCGTCCCCAGCCCTGTGAGCCTCAGGCAGGTGCCTGGCTGCTGTTTCAGCCCCCAGAGATGGGCAGCAGCCCTGCCCACGCTGGTGACAAGCTGGCCCTTGCCTTGCAGACAGAGGACAAGGAATACGATGACCTGGAAGAGAAGTTCCAGTGTGTGGCATCCAGTGTGGCCACCCTGAAGGAGAACGTGGCATCCTACCTGGGCCATTTGGAGGTAAAAACCTTCACCAGGGGTTGTCCCCATCCAGGCCTCAGGAGCTGCTCCTCCTTGGGACTGTGGAACACTTTCAAGCCCTGTGGGAAGCGGTGGCTGTCGGGGATGCTCAGGGATTTGCAGCTCAGCTGAAATGTGCTGTTGTGTCAGGGAGCTGCACAACATCCAAGGATTGCTCAGGTCCAGGGGAGTTTAAACCAAAGCTGAGGCTTTGACAACGCTGGCTGAGCTGGTGTCATTTGAGAAAAATCTGTCCTTAAACTTACCATTATTTCAAGGTCTTAAATGATTGAAGAGGCCGGGTGTTGTTCAGCCTGGGAATTCTTTTTAATAATGTGTATGAGGCAGAATTGTCCCCAGATCAGCCTTGACAACAAATTTCCCTTCTGAAATCACCTGGGTCAGCAGCTGCTACGATTTTCTCATGGAAATCCCTTGGGGCATCTGAGGGAAATGCAAGTCTGAGCGCTGGCAGAAGATGCAATCCCCAGGCACGGCACTCTCAGGAAAGCCTCACCAGGGTTCAGCAGCAATTCCTGGGCTGGAAAGACCTTGCAGGAAAAGATTGCCAAGGGCTGCCCTGGGAGGAGGTAAAGGAGTGTGATGCTTCCTCCCTTCCAGGCGTTCCTGCTGCCCACCCCACACCAGAGTGACCTGCAGCTGGACGAGGGACCTGCCCAGCAGTATCGCCGCCTCTCGGAGCTCCTCCAGAGCACCGTTTTCCCAGAGTTTGTGAGTTCTCCTTCCCTGCAAATCCCCCCCAGCTCTCCCACCCCCTGCCAGGGGCACCCCGGTGTCCCCACAGCCCCCCAGAGCCCAGCTCAGCAGGCAGAGCCAGGAGCAGGTAGCAGGATCCATCTGCAGGAGGGAGGGCAGGGCCGGAGGCACAGCAGCAGCACAGCCCCAGAGCCCACCCAGGGCTGTGCTGAGCTGCAGTGGCTGCCTGCTGCCTGCACCCAGGAGCTGGGGGCTGCACCCTGGGACACAGGGGAGGACACCACAACACCCCAAGGCAGGGGCAGAGGGCCCTTAAATGGGCTCTGGGCAGGGGTGTGTGGAGAGGCTCAGCTGAGGTGGGTCTGAGCCATTGGAGGGTCCTGCCCAGCTCTTTCCACGGAGCACAAGTTTGGAATTGTGGTGGGCACGAGAGCCCCCTGCCAAGGGTTTGGCATCCTGTGTGCCCTCAGGGAAAGATGTCCACTCCAGGTGCTGCCCACTCCACAGCTCCCCAAGCCCCTTCCCCTGCCCACTCCTGTGCTGGCAGCTGCTCCTGTCAGGGGGGCTTACAGGGGAATTGGGGTTCTCTCACCTGCCAGAAGCAGCGTGTGGACAGGCTGGTGTGGCAGCCCCTCTGCAGCCTCTCAGACATGCTGGAGGGGCCCCAGCAGCTGGTCAAGAAGCGCCTGGACAAGCTGCTGGACTATGAGGAGATCCAGGAGAGGAAGAGCGAGGTGGGCAGCGTGAGCTATGACGAGGAGGCGGCCATGAACACCTTCCTGGCCATCAATGACCTGCTGGTGGCCGAGCTCCCCCAGTTTAACCAGGTGGCTGTGCAGCTCCTGGGGCAGATCCTACGCTCCTTCAGCGCCCTGCAGCTGGACCTGGCTGCCCAGGTGCTGCACCAGGCAGAAAAGGAGCTGGAGCAGGTGAGTGGGACCCTCTCAGGCACATGAGCTGAGCCAGACCCGCCTTCTTCAGGTTTGGGAGATCTCTGAGACATCAGGGCACTGCAGGTTTGCTGTGGCCCAGCTGTCCTTGCAGACACACAGCTCCCTGTGGAGTGTTTGTAAGGATCTCTTCTCCTCCCTGCCCGGGGAAAGCCAAATTTTCTCTTCTGCACTGTCCTGCTTTTTGTTTGTGGGCACTACTGGTAATTTATTGATGTGCTGCTGCCTGAGAGATCAGGGTGAACTCTGAGCTCCTGAGAGCTCTGTGCCAGCAAGGCAGGGAGGGGAGAAAGGCAGCTGCTGGCCTGGAACAGCCTCCCTCAGCCCCATCCCCTGGGAGGTGCCTGCCTGGACCCCTCAGTGGCCGGGACTCTGAGACCCAGGTGTGTAAATATGGGGAGTGAGGGCTGCCAAAAGCCTTGGGGTGGAGCCCAGTCCTGGCCTGAGGCAGGAGCAGGATGGGAACGATGTGCAGCTCAGAGCCAGAGAGCAGCAGCTTTGATCCCGTGTGCAGACTGAATTCAGTGGCCACGTCCTGTCTCTTGCTTTCTCACCCCTTTTCTTCCTCCTGTTTCCCTTCTGCCCCTACCCAGAGCTCTTCCTTTCTCAGGGCCCTCCCTGATCTCTGATCCCAGTCTGTCTCCACAGCTGCCCCATGGCTACATGCCCCTGCCCAGCTTCTGGAAGGTGGTGGAAGACAGCCTGCAGCAGTCAGGGGCTCAGCTCCGTGCCTTCTGCCAGGCCTTTGAGACCGTCACACCGAGCCCTGGGGCACAGGTAGGGGCTGGCCAGGGCACAGCTGGGTAAAGAGAGAGCTTGGACTGTGGCTTCCCAGTGCAGAAAATCCCCTTGGTGGGGAGGCTGGCTCAGAACGTGGCCCAGGGGATTGCCAGGGTGATTCCCCCGAGCCCCCGGGAGCAGCTGGCTGGGGATAACCAGGGGTGAAACAGCTCAGCTCTGCTGCTTCTGGACACTCATCTCCAAACCTGGGGGTTGAGCAGGGAGTGTGAAGGAGTTGTTCTCCTCCCTGGGATGTGATCCTGCAGGAGGGACAGCAGGTGCACGTGGAGGGCCTCAGTCTCCTGTGTCTCGTGCAATGCTCCCGTGTCTCTTGCTCCCCACCAGCCCCTGACCCCTGCTGAGGAGAGGAAGGTCCTTTCCCTCGTGAGCAAGCACGGCCCAGACAAGCTCTACCAGGTGACCAGCAACATCAGTGGCAGCAAGGACTTGGACCTGACCTTGCTGAGGGGACAGATCGTGGCTCTGCTGCAGGGCATGGACACCAAGGGGAACACGAGCAGGTGGCTGGTGGATGCTGGAGGTACTGTGAGCACTGTGGGCAGCCTCTCCCTGCCCTGGCACCGGGGCCAGATTCACCTGAATCACCTCCTTATCCTGGATGGAACAGCAGGCTGTGGTCTCCTGGGTGCTCCCCTCGGGGCTGTGCTCAGCCCAAGCCCACCTCAGCTTTGCCATCAGCTGGGAGGTTCAGGTGCCCTGACTGATTCCCCAGGGGAGCACTCGTGAAGTGTCATGGCTGGGAAAGGAGACATGCACACAGAAACATGGAATGCCTTTTTTTGGGAGATTTCTCCTGGATATCCCCTAGTGATGGATTACTTTGAGCAGGGCTGCTGTGCCATGCCAGGCAACAGCCAAAATGTCATTTCTGTCTCATCCTGCATGTGCCAGGCACGGGGCCCCATGAGCTGTGTGTGTCCGTGTCCTGCAGGTCCCCGAGGGTTTGTTCCTGCTGCCAAACTCCGGCCCTACAGCCCAGTACAAGTGCAGCAGCCTGGGATGCACCTGCTGGCCCTGGACAGCGGCTCAGAGAGAAGGAGACATTCCTATGCATCCCCTGAGGCTCCCCGGCCACAGGTGGCCACCTTCACCCCAACGTTCCAGGTGAGAGCAGGGGACACCCCGGGGCTGTTCCCAGCAGCCCCACCAGCTCCCTTGTGTGGGTGGGAAGGTGGACCTGCTTTTCCAGGTGTCCCCCTTGCTGGGACCAGCGTGGACAGGCCAAGAGGACTGTTCTTGGTGGGTCCCCGGTCCAGGTGGGCACCCACGGCACTGCCCTCTCAGAATTGCCCGTCCTGCCGTGTCCTTCCCGCTCTGACTCCCAGCTCCAGCAAGGGCTTCCTCCCTCCTTCCTTCCCTGCCTCCCACAGGTGGTCGCCGGCTTCTCCTTCGCAGCCAGGAGCCCGCAGGAGGTGACCCTGCAGGCAGGGCAGCCCGTGGTGGTGCTGGAGCCCCACGACAAGAAGGGGAGCACGGAGTGGAGCCTGGTGGAGGTGAATGGCCAGAGGGGCTACGTGCCCTCCAGCTACCTGGTGACCGTCCCCGTGCAGGACCCCGTGGGCTGGAGCCTGCCCGTGTGAGCGTGGCCAGCCCACAGCAGGGGCACAGGATGGGAGCAGCCAGCTTGGCACCCGAGGACACCTCGCAGGAGATGCTGGAGGGAGGCAGCCCCCGGCTGGGAAGGTGGTGGGAGGCAGCCAGGGACATGGGCACGAGAGGATGGCACTTGGGAGGCACCTTTTGATGGGTGCCAGGTACCGTGTGTGTGTTGGCACAAAGCAAAGCAGCACCAGGAAGCGAGGGCAGGGGGCTGCAGTTATCCAGGGATTTGCTGGAATCCCTGCAAGTGACCGATTGTGTCCTGGGGGTGATGAGGCTGTGCTGTCCCTGCTGAGGGCAGGATCGAGCAGCAAAGGTGCAGCTCTGCAGAGGGATCCTCAGCAGGGCATGGGGCACCTGGGCACTGAGCACCTGGGCACTTTGGACACTGAGCACTTTGGGCAATGAGCACTTGAGCACCTGGGCACTGACCACTTGGGCACTTTGGGCACTGAGCACCTGGGCACTTGGGCACCCGGGCACTTTGGGCACTGAGCACCTGGGCACTTGGGCAATTGGGCACTGAGAAACTGGGCACCTGGGCACCTGAGAATTTGGCTGCCTGAGTGCCCTGTCCCTTGGGCACCGCGGACCTGCGGCAGCGCTGGGCTGCGCCGCGCCTCGCGGCCGCCAGAGGGAGCACCGCACCAGCGCCCAGTGCCCGCCCGGCCCGTACTGGGAGCACTGGTGCGGGGAGCGCGGGGGGACAGCCCGGGGTGTGCGCACCGCTCAGGGGGCAGAGAGCCCCGCTCCCGGGACACCCGGAGCCCCCCGTGCCCCTGCGACCCGCACAGATCCCCGGCGGGCTGACAGAGGTCCCATGGAAAAGGTTTTTGGGAGAATCAATCCGTGTCGGTCCTGACTTAAGGCTCGGCTTGAGAATGGAGACAGCGCTCCGTCCCTCCTTCCCTCCCTCCTTCCGTCCCTCCATTCCCGAGGTATCCCAGCCCCGTGCCTCAGTTTCCCCGTGGCTGCGCTGTTAGGAGATGCTGAGGTGGGCAGCAGTGTGGTCAGGGTGTCAGGAGGGATTTCAGGGGCCCCCCGGGACTGGCACCGCACGCTGCCCATCCCTCACCCTCCACGGGCGCTGGAGCACCCGGCTGGCGTCGTCCCGGCTGCCCAGGGCTCCCGGCTCTGCCCGCATCAAAGGTGCCCCGTGCCGGCTGGCGAGCGCTGGCACGCCGGGCCCTGCGCCCTGCCCTGCCCTGCCCTGCCCTGCCCTGCCCTGCCCTGCCCTGCCCTGCCCTGCCCGGGGGCTGCAGCACGCCCGGCCACCCACGGGCTCCCCGCGGGCTCCCCGGTGCGGCCGTGGCTGCGGGCTGGGCAGCGGGGCAGGGCTGGCACGTCCCTTACCCAACCCTGAGCAGGTGCCAGGCGGGTGGGGACAGGCCCCGGGCACTGCTCCGTCCCTTATGGGGCCGGGGGTCTGGTTCGAGGCAGAGTGGGGCTCACCCTCCTTTGTACCTGTAGCTGTGGGATGGTTGGGGGGCAGCCAGCTCTGCCCAGGTGCCACTGAGAGCCCCGAGGAAATGCTCAGCCGCACAAAACCTGCCAGGGGACAGCTGGGGATGAGTCCTGGGGATGCTCCGAGCCTGGGGAAAGGCTGATGGGTTCCTCAGAAAGGGAAAACGGGTAGGCTGGGGGCCGAGGGTCGTTGAGCAGGGGCTGTGGGTCTGTGCTTGCCCAGCCAGCCCCGGCCCTGCAGCCACAGGGCTCGCCCCTCCAGCTCCCTGCAGATGGTTCCTCTGGATTTTTCCGTTGCTAATCATATCGCATCAGGTCGGGCTTCCCTCCCCAGTCACCTTGCTGCCAGCTCGGTGGGGTGCACGAGCAATCAGCCCTGTGCCAGGTGATGGCAGCGGTGGGGCAGGTCCTGCTCCACAGCCCTCGGGTGCCCGAGACCCTTCAGAGGGTTAAAGGTGACAGTGGGACAAGGAGTGCTGAGAGGCTGCTGCTGCCTGCGCCCTGATCTTCCCCCTGAAAGGAGATCTGGGGTTGCCTGGAGATCCAGCAGTGGGTGCTCCCTGCCAGGAAAAGGGAAATGAGCTCATGTGGCTCCTCCACTCTTTGGATCCGAAGGGGAGAGCTGGGCTCTGCAGTTCCCCCCAGTCCTGCTGCCAACCTCGGTGGCCAGGGGACCTTCCCCAGGGGCTCTGTCCCCAGGACATGGCCGAGTGCTTGACTGCAGAACACGGGTGCCTGCATCCCTCCCTTCTCCCGTGAATTCACCCAAACTCATTGCCCTGCTGTCGCCCTGAGCCTGGAGGTGCCCTCTTGGAGTCACCGGAGGGCACGGGGCTCTTGCAGCCCAGACGTGAGGGAGGATAAAGGGCACAAGTGTGCCTTTAAATAGCCTGTCAAGGACAGGCTCTCCCAGGAGGAATGCTCTGGCTGCCCCGGTGGAACATGCCTGTGGCTGGGGGCACGGGGGGACAGCTGGGCAGGGCCGGCCGCTCGCCGCAAGGGCAGGTCAAGGTTAGGCATGGCCCTGGCCCGGTGCCACCGTGCCATGGCTTGGCACCAGGGAAGCAGAGCCGTGCAAACAGGGAAATGAATGCCAGGCCAGCGTTTTGCCGTGCCCGGGGCTGATCTGGAGGTGGCAGCGGAGCCAGGCAGGCGCTGCTGCCTGCGACCTGCCCGCCAGCCCGCACGGAATTTGGCACCGGCACAGCCTGGCTGCCGCAGCAGCCTCCGGGACAGCTCCGGTTGTCCCGGAGCGGCTGCTGCACTCCT
Organism: Rhipidura dahli; assembly: GCA_013399225.1. Lineage (NCBI taxonomy): Eukaryota > Metazoa > Chordata > Aves > Passeriformes > Rhipiduridae > Rhipidura > Rhipidura dahli. The sequence goes on along the minus strand of VXAC01004441.1, from coordinate 72,522 downwards.
GTCCGGGCTGATTCATATCCTGGACGTGCAGGCATTTGGATATTGTCCACCCGCGGGGTGTGACAGCGCACGGCTGTGTCCCCAGGGCGCGGGGTGCCAGCCCGGCCACGTGCCGGGAGCGGGACGGGGCAGCTCAGCGTGGCTGCTGCTCCGCGGGGACACGGCGGGGCCACGAAGCACATCCCAGGCGGAGCCCCCCGGGATGGCAGGAGGCTGGCTGAGTTCCCAGGTGCCCAGGTGCCTGTTGGCTCTGCTGGGGCACCCCGGCGGCGGAGAGCTGTGGGAAAAAGCAGCTGCCAGGCGAGCCCCAAGCCCAGGCTCCCAATCCCGGACAACGGGGTGCAGAAGGGGAGAGGGGAGGGGAGGGGAGGGGAGACGTGGGGAGCCAGGAGGAGCAGGGTGGCTGCCCTGGGCTGAAGGGCACAGCCAGCCCGAGTGGTTTTGGGCACGGAGCTCGAGTTCCTCGCACTGCCAGGCTGAGCTGGCACTAAGCTAAGGCAGCCTGTGCTGCGCTGTTCCCAGCCACCTGCCCGTGTCCCCCGAGCCCCCGGGCACCCTCGCTGGCCTCTCGTGGGACCAGCGTGGCCCGAGGAAGGGCTGAGCCCCAAGGAGAGCGAACCCGGGGCTGCGGAGCAGGAGGGNCGGGGCAGGGCTGGCACGTCCCTTACCCAACCCTGAGCAGGTGCCAGGCGGGTGGGGACAGGCCCCGGGCACTGCTCCGTCCCTTATGGGGCCGGGGGTCTGGTTCGAGGCAGAGTGGGGCTCACCCTCCTTTGTACCTGTAGCTGTGGGATGGTTGGGGGGCAGCCAGCTCTGCCCAGGTGCCACTGAGAGCCCCGAGGAAATGCTCAGCCGCACAAAACCTGCCAGGGGACAGCTGGGGATGAGTCCTGGGGATGCTCCGAGCCTGGGGAAAGGCTGATGGGTTCCTCAGAAAGGGAAAACGGGTAGGCTGGGGGCCGAGGGTCGTTGAGCAGGGGCTGTGGGTCTGTGCTTGCCCAGCCAGCCCCGGCCCTGCAGCCACAGGGCTCGCCCCTCCAGCTCCCTGCAGATGGTTCCTCTGGATTTTTCCGTTGCTAATCATATCGCATCAGGTCGGGCTTCCCTCCCCAGTCACCTTGCTGCCAGCTCGGTGGGGTGCACGAGCAATCAGCCCTGTGCCAGGTGATGGCAGCGGTGGGGCAGGTCCTGCTCCACAGCCCTCGGGTGCCCGAGACCCTTCAGAGGGTTAAAGGTGACAGTGGGACAAGGAGTGCTGAGAGGCTGCTGCTGCCTGCGCCCTGATCTTCCCCCTGAAAGGAGATCTGGGGTTGCCTGGAGATCCAGCAGTGGGTGCTCCCTGCCAGGAAAAGGGAAATGAGCTCATGTGGCTCCTCCACTCTTTGGATCCGAAGGGGAGAGCTGGGCTCTGCAGTTCCCCCCAGTCCTGCTGCCAACCTCGGTGGCCAGGGGACCTTCCCCAGGGGCTCTGTCCCCAGGACATGGCCGAGTGCTTGACTGCAGAACACGGGTGCCTGCATCCCTCCCTTCTCCCGTGAATTCACCCAAACTCATTGCCCTGCTGTCGCCCTGAGCCTGGAGGTGCCCTCTTGGAGTCACCGGAGGGCACGGGGCTCTTGCAGCCCAGACGTGAGGGAGGATAAAGGGCACAAGTGTGCCTTTAAATAGCCTGTCAAGGACAGGCTCTCCCAGGAGGAATGCTCTGGCTGCCCCGGTGGAACATGCCTGTGGCTGGGGGCACGGGGGGACAGCTGGGCAGGGCCGGCCGCTCGCCGCAAGGGCAGGTCAAGGTTAGGCATGGCCCTGGCCCGGTGCCACCGTGCCATGGCTTGGCACCAGGGAAGCAGAGCCGTGCAAACAGGGAAATGAATGCCAGGCCAGCGTTTTGCCGTGCCCGGGGCTGATCTGGAGGTGGCAGCGGAGCCAGGCAGGCGCTGCTGCCTGCGACCTGCCCGCCAGCCCGCACGGAATTTGGCACCGGCACAGCCTGGCTGCCGCAGCAGCCTCCGGGACAGCTCCGGTTGTCCCGGAGCGGCTGCTGCACTCCTGTCCGGGCTGATTCATATCCTGGACGTGCAGGCATTTGGATATTGTCCACCCGCGGGGTGTGACAGCGCACGGCTGTGTCCCCAGGGCGCGGGGTGCCAGCCCGGCCACGTGCCGGGAGCGGGACGGGGCAGCTCAGCGTGGCTGCTGCTCCGCGGGGACACGGCGGGGCCACGAAGCACATCCCAGGCGGAGCCCCCCGGGATGGCAGGAGGCTGGCTGAGTTCCCAGGTGCCCAGGTGCCTGTTGGCTCTGCTGGGGCACCCCGGCGGCGGAGAGCTGTGGGAAAAAGCAGCTGCCAGGCGAGCCCCAAGCCCAGGCTCCCAATCCCGGACAACGGGGTGCAGAAGGGGAGAGGGGAGGGGAGGGGAGACGTGGGGAGCCAGGAGGAGCAGGGTGGCTGCCCTGGGCTGAAGGGCACAGCCAGCCCGAGTGGCTTTGGGCACGGAGCTCGAGTTCCTCGCACTGCCAGGCTGAGCTGGCACTAAGCTAAGGCAGCCTGTGCTGCGCTGTTCCCAGCCACCTGCCCGTGTCCCCCGAGCCCCCGGGCACCCTCGCTGGCCTCTCGTGGGACCAGCGTGGCCCGAGGAAGGGCTGAGCCCCAAGGAGAGCGAACCCGGGGCTGCGGAGCAGGAGGGGAGGTGTGAGCAGCAGCGCTCGCTCCAGGCTGGTGCAGCTGGCACCTGAATTGTCTAATAAAGTGTGAAATTGCTTTCATGCTCTGCTACCTCTGCTGTGCTGGACCGTCATTACGGCCCCCCCCGCGCCGCCCGCACCGGCTGCCGCTGCCAGCTGAGCCCCGCGCCGCAGCCCTNAGCCCCGTGCCTCAGTTTCCCCGTGGCTGCGCTGTTAGGAGATGCTGAGGTGGGCAGCAGTGTGGTCAGGGTGTCAGGAGGGATTTCAGGGGCCCCCCGGGACTGGCACCGCACGCTGCCCATCCCTCACCCTCCACGGGCGCTGGAGCACCCGGCTGGCGTCGTCCCGGCTGCCCAGGGCTCCCGGCTCTGCCCGCATCAAAGGTGCCCCGTGCCGGCTGGCGAGCGCTGGCACGCCGGGCCCTNCGCCGCAGCCCTGCCTGGCACAGCCCCCCAGGACCCCTCCCCGGCAGGTGCCCAGCGTCCCCTCCGTCCCTCCCAGCCCCTCCGCTGTGCCCACGCCGTGGGACAGCACAAAGCGCTGCGGGGCATCACCGGGATGGGGACGGTCGCTGCCGTGGGGCTGGGGTGGGTCCCTGCCGTGGGGCTGCGGCTGCCGTCCCTCTTCCTCATCCTACGGGATGCCCTGGGCGTGCAGGGATCAGCTCCGGTCCGAGCCCTGCCCTGCGGCTGTGGCGCTGCCAAAGCCCTGCCCTTGCCCGTCAGATAGGGCTCCATCCGGCCGTGCCCGGAGCCGCCTGGGACCCTCCCGAGGCAGCAGAGAGCTCCCACCTTGGCAGGGACAGAGGCACAGCCCGGTCGTCCCCCCTCACCTCTCGCCGGTGGGTGACGAATTGCTCCTGAAGCACCTGGCTGTGCACAGAAACTGTTCTCCACCTCTAATAACAATAATCAATCATCCTGCTCTGCGCAGGGCGTGTGCAAGGTTTTGCAGGGCTGGGGAGCTGGCGGGGGATTGTGGTCGGGGGGCTCCCTTGAGGGAACACAGAAATCTCTGCTCCGGTGGTGGCTCCCCTCCTGCACTGCCCACCAGGAGGGCAACCCGTGACCAGGTACACCCTGCCAGGGGAAGTGCCAGCTCCTCCAGGCTGTGATTTCGGAGGGAAAAGCAGCTGGGAGCCCGGGTCTGGCGTGGGGCACGGGGTGCTCCCTGCTCCAAAGGGTCCCGCGGGTCCTTGTGGCAAAGGAGCTGCCGAGTGAGGCCCAGGAAAAGGGATTTCTGCAGTACTCGAGATACTTTGCCCCAGGGAAGTGGTGCCACGTTTTTCCAGCCACTGATAAAGTTAAACCCTTGATCTGGTTAAAGATTTAGCCCACAAGGCAAGCCTGGCTAGGACAGCAATGCCGTTAGTGCCACCGGCTTGGTGACACTTCAGTTTTTTCCTAATATCTAATCGGGCCCTACTCTCTGCCAGTTTGAAACCATTCCCCCTCATCCTGTCACTACTGGAGAAAACCAGTCCCTGGGAGCAGCCGGGCGAGTGCACCCTAACCCGGCAGCATTCCCGAGCATTGGAATTCCTTGGCATTCCTCCTCTCCCAGCCTGCACAGCCTGTTCCCACCGCCCCAAGTGTTAATTGAATTACTTCCCCCAGAGCTGCCAATGCTTTGGGGGCTGGAGCATCTGCACACACCACGGGCAGCCTGCTCCGTGCCCGCTCCATGCCCGCTCCGTGCCCGCTCCGTGCCCGCCCCGTGCCCGCTCAGCCCTTCCCGTGGGATGCGCCAGCTGCGGGCAAGGAAAACGGAGCGAGCAATGACAAGGCCAGGGTGGTGTGGAGGTGCAAATGCCCCCACAGTGCAAAGATTCAGGAATGAAGGGGCTGGAGTCCCGTCAGGAACCCCGAGGGCTGTGGGAAGCCCTCGGTAAGGTCTGCGAGCACCCGGAGGGGCTGGAGAACATCCCGCTCCCCTCAAGCCCTCGCTGTGTCGGGCGCTCCATGCAGCCCGTCAGGGCATCGGGGCTGTTCCTGCATCTCTGCCCGAAGGAAGGGATTTGTGGGTCTAAAATCTGCCCCTTTTCGGCTGCTCCCGACGGGAGCTACAAGCTGCAGACACGAACCCTTTTGTGAGCCCGACCGCATCCTGGCTGGGATTTACCTAAAACAGCCCCAGGGAGGAACGGCTGGGCGGGGATGTGGGGGGAGAGGGAGGGAGGCTGCTTGGTGTTTGTTTTTACTAATGAAGCCCCATAATCAAATCATTTCAATTTTAATTGTAAAGCCAGCAGGCAGATTTCTGTCTCCAGATGGGACGTGACAGGAATAGTTGAAAGCTGGGCATGTTCTGCCACTCACCTTAGTGCTGGGAGCACGGCAGATGGGAGCAGCACTGGGGAGAGCTTGGGAAGAGCCTGGTGCCCCAAGGATGAGAATTTGAGCTGGGATCAGACCCCAGGCCTCTCCTGCTTTGTTGACCCAGGGGTTCTAACCCCCGGCAAGATGTGCTGCACCATTCCCAGGTCTGAGCAGGGGAGGCAGGAGCTGCTTTCCCTGCTTTCATCTCCCAGCTCTGCCAGGATACATGAAATCTATTTGTGGCTTCCACTTACCATCTCGGTTTTTGGGTGTTTGGACTTCGGGAAAAGAGGAAAATAAAGAAACTGGGTCATTTTCTATTTATTTGGAAGAGTTGAGGTGTTAACCCTCCAGCTGCACGGAGCTCTCTGCTTGTGTCTCTGTGGGGCTGGCAAACTTGGAACAAGTGATGGGGGAGAGGAGAAACCTCCTCCTCAGCAAAGAAAATGTGCCTTTTGCCCAGCTGCTTCTTCAGGCAAGGAGGGAATTGGGCACAGTGGAGCTGGGGTTGCCCTCCCAGTCTAAACCAGTTACCTCAAGTGAAACACATCAGTTTGTTTTTTGTGCTGGAGAAATGGAGCTGGGTTGCTCTGGGGCTGACTAAATCCCCCAGGCTGGTGGCATTCCCAGCTGCCTACCCAGGGGCACGGGGTGGGCATAGAGGGATGTCAGGGAAGGAAAATGTCTCCTCTCCTCCCCACCAGAGAGGTTTGTTTCTCCCAAAGAGGATGAGGCCAGAGGCACAGCGTGATCCAGGCAGGTCATGCCAAGAATGGAATACCTTGTGCTCCTCTCGGTGCCTTCCCTGCAGCCATAACGGGGCAGAGCCCAGCTCTTATCAGGGCTGGCTGCTGCTGCTTTCACCTCCTCGAGCTGCTGCCCTCCCCATGCCCACAGCCCCGCTCCCAGAGCTGACAGCGTTTCTGGAATCCCCTGGAAGGGATCCAGGTGAGGAACGCCAGGCACAGAGCAGCCACCAGCATCGCTCTGGCTGGGTCTCTTTGCTCTTCTCAGCTGTCCCTTTTCATGCCTGAGTCATCAGGGACAAGAGCATCAAATCAGAAATAAAGTCATTACCTCGCTAAGCAAACACAGATTAAAACCTCACTTTATTTTTTGAAATTGGAGCCCTGGCTCCTGAGGGCTTGAAGTGGCACCTCCCCTCTGCCAACCTTCCCTTGGCCGGGTCTGCTCCAGCCCCAGGGACCCCCTGGGTGAGGAGGGGAGGGAGGCAGGGCCACTGTCCTGGCATTCCATGGATTTCCTGGGATGGGGCAGCTCCGTGCTCCGTGCACCCTCACGCTGGTGGCTCCAGCTACACGAACTGGGCACATCCAGTGGGAGTAACGACGTCGTGCTCTCCCTGTGACGCCCATCCCTGCTGCCAGCACAGCCCCCTTTTCCCCGGGGCTCATCCCTGGCACTTCGTGCCTCCCACGTGTCTGCGGCTCACACCTCCCCATCCCAGCGCTGATCCAGGATTCTGCTCTTCTTCTCCTTTTTTTTTTTTTTTTTAATTATTTTTTTCCCCACCGTGTACAAATGGGAATTAAATTGAGGCCACTAAACTCATTTGCGCTCGCAGCGCTGTGCTGGGGCTGCAGGCAGCGTTTCAGCCCCGGCTCCCCGGCGCGGCTGCCGGGCTCGGGCTGGGAACCGCAGTGCGCTGGCTCCCGCTGCCGTGCCCGGCGTGCCCCTGCCTGCCCCCGGTGCCTGCTCCAGCGCCGGCAGCCCCACGGCAAGGCAGGGCTGGGGTTAAGCCCGACCAGACCAAAACATGTGCCCGAGCAATTTCTGCCTCGTGTGAGCCGCGCTCGGGGCAGCGCTCAGCTCCTGCTCGGGCTGCTGTGGCTGCTCCTGGCCCGCAGCCCCATCCCTGAGGGTTCTCCCGGTGTCCCGAGGGGTTCTCCCGCTGCAGCCGTGTGGGGAGGTGCTGGAGACAGGCGGGGCGGCCGCCCCCACAGCCTGGCTCGGCCTCGGGGGCTCAGGCAGCATCACGAGGAAATGGGGATGAGCCGGAGCCAGGGCTGTGGGATGTGAGGTGAGGGGCAGGGGATGACAGGGGAGAGCACCCAGCTGGCCCTGAATGATCCACTGAGCCAGGCAGTGCCACCCCACCCGGACTGGAGCAGCAGGAGAAGGAGGGATGCTGGTCATGGGAGAATTGTTTCCCCCCCACCCAGGAAAAAGTCCCTGGAAGTGCCTGCGGACAGCAAAGGAGGGCAGACCTGAGTGTGCTGGGAGGGAACAGCTGCTGGGAATTTAAATGACTGCCCGTGAATGCTGGTTTTGTTTTGTCCCAGCCATGGCTGCCTGGGCCAGGCAGCATTCAAACCCCGCTGCTCACGGGGCTCTGCGCATGGAGCTCCTTTGGAAAAGCCAGGGAGAAACCTGAGCTGGAGAGGAGCCCTGGTGCAGCACCCTGACCCTGCCCTGCAGAGAAACCAGCGGAGATGGCCACAGCAGGGATGTGCAGGAGCTGGGATGGGGGGCCTCCAGTCGAGCTTTGTTGCCGTGTGCCAGAAGGAAAAGCGATGGAAAGAGAAGAGATGGTCAGGAAGTGAGTGAGGTGTGCTCCCTGCATCCTTCCTGCATCCTTCCTGCACGATTCCAGCACAATTCCTGCACGCTTCCCTCTCCCCCTGCCGGGTGGGACACGGCCTGGGGCTGCGTAGCAGACGCAGACTGTTCCAGGAACAGCCTCGGGATGAAGCCCTGGAGCCTGGGACATGGAATGCTGCCCCGTGACTCTCCACGGCTCCCTGGGGAAGTGGAGATGCTGCCAGGCACAGCCTCAGCCCCCGTGCACGCTGCCAGGTCCTTGCCCTGAAAATCTAGTTTTGTAGGGATAAACAGGATTTCTTATTCCTGTTGCTAATGTGATAACAGCACATTGCAACACAAATGTTTCAATAACACATAGTCCTTTTAATGAAGGGACTTAAGCTAATTTACATCCCAACATTTGTATATGTCCTATTTGCTCATTTATTCGTGCAGTAAATGAAATTAAAGTTACTAAACATTTAGAAAATTACAAATCCACTGGAGAAGTGCACCAGGGTATTAAAATAAGGAGCGGGAGCTGCTTTCCTGGCACAGAGGGCTGCCCAAGGCACGCGCTGCTGGCTGCTTCCTCCCTTCCTGTGCAGCCACACAGGCTGGAGGGGAAGGCAGCCGGGCACTGCCAGACCCCATTCCCAGGGATGCTGACAGTTGTGACAACCACTGCACTTTTATTTTTATCATCCCGCCAACGCCGCTCTTTAGATCAGCTTTTATTAAAAATAAATAATGCTTTTAAAGCTGGTGCTGGGGCACCAAACTGTGACAAAGGCCAGGGAGGCGGTGCTGAGGATGATTAATGTGATTTTGCCAGCGAAATACTGTAGCAGTTCTGCTGTGCTGAGGGCTCTGCCGGTGGGTGTGGGGAGGATGGAGGTGCTGGGTGATGTTCTCAGCCTGGCACCTGGAGCAGGGGCACAGCCCAGGCTGGGGACAGACAGGTCTGGCTGTGGCCTCACCCTCTCTCAGGCCAGGTTTGGTGGGCACACATCAGGGAAAGGCCAAAGGGATGCTGAGGCACAGAGCCCTGCCAGCCCCTTGGATGCACCCATCCCTCCTTTTTCCATCATCCCCCACCCCTGCCATCCAGCGGGGTGGTGACCACTGCTCACCCTCAGGGCAGTGAAAAGGGCCACACAACATTCCCTGTCACCCCGGAGCTCCAGGGATGTCACACATTCCTCGTGTCACCACCCTGGGCAGGCCCATGCCAGGCACATCTGCACCACATATGGAGACTCCTCTCATATCCAGAGGAAGGTGAGGAAACCTCCAGCACCTCGGGGAAAGCCCCGAAGGCTGTGCAAGGCTGGGCTTGCTCCCCCTGAGCAGGTTCGTCCCGCCCAGGCTTCCCAGGAAGGGGCACCCATTGTCCCCAGTCGGAGCACTGGTGTGATGGAACAGCTGCCTCTGCTCATGGCCGTGGGGATGAGGCTGCAGTTCCTGCCCTACTGGGACAGGCTGTAAAACCCCTGCCACGATCGGGTCTTGTGGCTGGAGGCTGCATCCCTTCCTCGGAGCTTGTCCAAGACGTGCCCGATGCCTGAGCTTTCCCCGCATCCCGCTCACGGCAACCAGCGGGATGAGCAAAATCTTAGGCAAACATTTTGGGAATCCAAAAATCTCTCTCTCTGAGTGCAGTTTGGCTCAGCGGCTTGGCGGGGCATGGCAGGCACTGGGTGTACAGATGGGGAGGCAAGAGCAGCTGTCCCGCGGAGCTGCGGGTTGTGTGCTCCCCCAGGGAAAGGCGCTGCCTCTCACTGCTTCACTCCCGTTATCCCGGTCCCTCCCCTGCCTTTCCAGGCCACAGCACTTCTCACACCGTGCTTTATCCCATCCCTGCCGCTCCTTTTCCAGCACCACCAGCACCGCCAACAAGAACGGCCCTAAATCCTGCCTGCCTGGCCCCACCGGCCCGAGCCTCTGATCGCTGCCAGCCTGAGCCTGCGCCCCGAGCACCACGGAACGCGTGGGCAGCGAGTGGCACAGCCCTCCCTCCTCCCCCACTTGTGCAACTGGGGCTGTTGGGATGCCATCTCCGACCCTCCCTGGCTCGCCGCTCCCGGCAAACTCGTGCCCGTGCCTGCGGCAGGCGGAGGAGCGAGGCGGCTGTGTTCCTTACCTCTCTCTCCGGAGCCGGGAGTGCGGGGAGAGCTGGAAATAGCCCAGGCTGACACAGATACCTGTGCGGAACAGCAGGGGCCTGCACTCGCCGTGGTAATTGCAGGCTGCACGGCGATGAGTCAGCCGGAGCCCCGCTCGGGCAGCACGAGGCTGCCCTGCCTCCCGCACCGTGCGGGCAGCGCCCGCACAGCCCAGCCGGGCCCCCGTTGCCGGGGAAATTGATGCTCCCCCCGTCCTCGGGAAGGGGGGCCCAAAGCACAGGAGCAGGGAGAGGATGGGAATGAGAGCATCTTGCAGCTTTTTAAGCTCTCGAGATGCTTTCAAGTGCCAGGAAGGCTGTGCGAACTGTGATTTGCTGCATTATTTCTGTTGCTATCCCTGCACGGGGAGCTCCTGTGTGCAGAAGAGCTGCTTGCAGCAAGTCAGCATCCAAACATTGCCTGTTCTGGGGCTTGGGGGCCGAGCCCCACAGCTGCCATCACCCACAAGGGACCGGGGGCCACTCTGGGACCAGCCCTCAGCACTCCCCAGGGTCTCTGGGATCGGCCCCCTTTATCTCAGCCATGGGTAACCGAAGCAGCTGGAGACCGAAGCGGTGTCAGCTCACCCCGAGCTTGCTCGGCAAGAAAGCCCCACCAGCAGAGCTCTCCATCCTCCTCCTCATCCTCCTCCTGGGGCTCAGGGGCTGCCTCGCTGCCGGCGATTGCACTGGCAGGACATTAATAAATAATTACCCGGCAAACTTCCACCAGGGAGCTTTGTTTCTTCTCCTCCAGTGGTGCTGCCTGTTCAGAGAGGGAAAACCGGGGGAGAGCAGCTATTCCCAGGAAGAGGGGCTGCAGGGGGTGGCATTTCCCTAGCCAGGCTGGCGGGTCCCCAAGCTCCTCCACGACTGACTTCACGTTCCAGAGGGATTCAGAGCCAGGAGGAGGAATAGGTAAAATCAATGAGAACCTATTTGGCGGGATAAAAGAATGTGGTTTTATTTATAGCGCTGGCTGGAGCTGAAGTGTCTCCTGCCCAGGGAGACAGTGCTGAGGAGCTGGGGAGCAGCAGAGAAGGCTCTGCACAGGGCTGGGAGATGCACCAGTGCCTGCTGCCCACCCCCCATCACCCAGCCCCACTGATCCCCCAGCCCTCCACTCCCCAAAGTGCTGTGGGTCAGCCAGCCTGGCACAGGGGGAACACCTGCAGAGGGGGTTCTGTTCTAACACCGATGTCTGTGCTCAGGGGGTGCCAGGAGCTCAGCACCAGCCCCTTCCCACCCCTCGTGCCCAGCCAGGGCTGCAGGAGCCGGGGGCAGTGGTGGCCAGTCACTGTGGGGGATGCTCGGAGGAGAGCTGGTGGCAAGGAAGGAGGGGGTGCTGCGAGATGGGGGCCTGGGGACAGACACAGCCAGCCTGGCAGGCTGGGAGTCACGAGCCAGGGAGATGCCCGTGGACATCCCTGCCAGCAACAGCTGCTTGAGGAACAGCAAGTCCTTGCTCAGCAGTGCTGCAGATCCAAAGCGTCTCCCTTCACTGCTCGCTCCCTTGGCCAGCTCTGCTGGTGCAGGAGGATCAGGACCCGCTCTGGTGATCATGGCACGTCTCTGGGATGAGGTGGTTAAAAGAGAGAGAGGAAGAGAGGCACCCAGACTCTGAGCAGCCTCCAGGGAGAGGCAGGAGGAGTTGCCCTGCAGAGGAGGATGAGGCCAGCCTGGCCCCCTCAATGCCCCTTGCTCCTCCTGGGACCAGCTGGCAGCAGGGTGGTGGGGTTACAGGAGGTACCCCAGCTCCTGGTGCTGTCCTGCCAGGCAGGGATGGGCAGTGAAGGGAGCCCAGGCAGCACCTCCAGGACTGGAGGCAGCTCTTCAGGCAGGGATGAGGCAGGTGGGGCAGAGGGGGGTGACATGGATGGGCTGTGACAGACACTGCCAGCACCGTGCGAGGGCTGCCAGCGCTGTGGGAAAGCCGAGCTCAGCCAGACTGAAAGGGTGAGCACGAGGGACACGCAGCAGATGCAGCAGCTCCCGCCGGCCCCTGGCTGGCTGGTGCCCCGTGCCTGGCTGCTCTGGGGCAGCACGGGGGGGACACCGGGCCTGGAACAGCAAGGGAAAGGCTTGGGCTGCAGTCTGGGATGTCAGGCAGTGCAGAAAGAGCAGTGCAAGGTCCCTGGCAGCGTGTTCCTCCCCCCAGATGAAGCGAGGTACAGGATGAGCCGAGTGCCCTGGGCTGCTGCCAGCCTCTCATCCCCAGGCAGAAGGGGCCGGCTGGCCCTGCTGTGCCAGAGCAGCCTGGGGAGGAGGACAGGCTGCTTCAGCTGCTGTGGGTGTGCTGCTTCCGTGGACAAATGAGTCACTGAAAATGCCATAAGGAGTCAATGGGCATCCTGGTCCCCTGCTCAGCCCACACAGCTGGTGGGCAGCGTGAGCCATCGTGCAGGAGCCTTCCCTACCCTCTGCTGCCTGGGATCTGCCACTTGCTCCGGGAAATTCCCATCTGTTCCAACAACGCATCCACAAAACCCCCTTCTTGCGCCTTTGCCGTGGCATTTGTCTCCTCATAGGCTTTCTCTGCAATAACTGCGTGGATTTTCCTGCAGGCTGCAGTTTGGGAGAGGAGCAGGCTGCAGGATGGGGCAGGCTGGAGCCCTGTACAACATTCCCCTGCACGGGTGCATCCCTCCTGCCCTCAGTGCTGGCCACAGGCTCCTCTGACAGAGCTGGAGCAGCCTCTGCTCCGGGGAAAGAGCTGCCGAGAGCCTGGTGGGTGGCACAGGGTGGGGAGGGACCCTCTGCCAGCTGCATCCAGAGAGGGGCCTGGGGGGCTGTGCCATGGCACAGGGACAGTGTCCTTGGTGTCCCGGTGTGCCTGCATGAGGGGTTTGCTGGACCAGTGGGATGTCACTCCTCAGTGATGCAAGGGAATCTGGAGCAGGAATGGACCCTCTGAACTACCAGAGGCTCAGCTCTGCTCCCCAGACAAGCCAGAGCTCAGAGCCAGGAGCCCACCCACACCAATTGTGTCCTCAGAATCCACTCTTGTTTCCCAGGTCCCTTCCAGCCCCAGGAACCAGTCCCTCAGGCCTGTGGCAGAGAGGACATCAGACTTTCACTCCTTGCTGACCATGAAGCATAACAGAGCCCCTCCTGTCACCAGCTGAGGAGGAGGAGGAGGAGGAGACAGGAGCTCCCAGGTGCACAGAGCTAATGAGGCACAGAAAGCGTGCAGGGAAAGCAACACTCTGTCCCTGGGCTCGTGACTTCAGGTGAAGGATAAGGCTGAGCCGAGTGCTGAGCAGGGCTGCGGGGAAGGGTAAAGCAGAGCTGGTGGAAAGGAGCCAAGCAGAGGAACTCAGCGAAACCCAGGGCATGGCACTGCCAACTGCTGAGCCCCGCGGGGAGCGGGGCCCCAGCGAGCAGCCTGCATGAATGAGGAGCGAGTGCTCCGGGGGAGGATGGCTCTGGGACAGCCCGGGGACACCTTCCCCTTCAGCCGCCCCCAGCTCACCCAGCCCCCGGCTCGCAGAGCTCCTGCAGAGCGCCTTTCCCGGGTCCCCAGCGACAGCGGCCACCGCGCCAGTGCCCCCCGGGGCCGCATTTCATGCGAGAGCTGAGCAGAGAGTGTCACCGGGCGGGGGGCTGGCGGGGACCCGCCGGCGGCCGGGGATGTTGTAACTCGGAGGAGCCCCATTTGCCGCTGCCTCTCACTGCCCGCTCCCTACAACATTTTGCCATCCACAAACAGAGGCAGCTGCAACGTGAGAGCGAGGGCGGGCGGTCGCCCGGCGCGGGGTGGCTCCTGCCCAGCCCCAGCTCATTGGCTCCGGCCACTGTCCCACGGCCGGCCCTTGGCAGGCTCCGGGTACCTTCAAACCCTGTCCCCTCCTGACCGCTGGCCCAATGACATTACGCACTCGCTGTTGTTTTGAAAGGACGTTTGCGAGCTTTTCCTGTTATATTTTACCTCGGTAATGTTATCCCCGGCCCCTCCGGGCTTTAGGATCGAGTTGCTGCTGCGCTGCTGCTGCTGCTGCAGCGCGGTGCCACGGGGCGCTCTGGTTCGGCTGCCAGGCCAGGGTGGGCACAGGGGGCTTAATTCTGCTCCAGAGTGGCTGGCACCTCTTTGGGTACATAAATACAGAGAGCAGCAGAAGCTGGAGGAGCTGTGGCAGCGGCCCCGCTCTCAAAGCTCGGGGTGAGGGGGAAAGCTGTGAGCACACACGGCAGGGCTGCCCGGCTCCGTGCCCAGGGCAGGGTGTGTGACACGGGCAGGGCGATGCCCCATTCACACCACGGCACATCAGACACCATCTCTGCCCACCGCGGCCGCCACATGACCGACTTCTAAGAAGGTGGAGACAACACCACTTAAAACATCTTGTCCTCCTTCACCTCTCTCCTGGTGCTTCCCGAGCCTTTTTTATGAGTGTTATTCAACCAATTCCTCCAGAAGCTCCAGGGCACGGGGAAGTGGTGTGATCTCCATTTCACAGGTGAAAAGAACCAAAAGGCACAGAAAAATGCTTGGACTGTGCAAAAGTCCAGAGCAGTCAGGAGCTGAAGTTGGGCAGGTTAGCATCATCTCGCAGCCACGTGAGCAGCTGTACTTCGCCCTGCAGGATCCCACTGACACCCACAAGCAGCAGCAACTCCACTTTGCCAAGATGCCCCCATTTTTCTCCTCTGTCCTCTGTCCCCCTCCTGCCACAAGGGCAGCCTGACCCCAGTGTCACATCCCGTTTTGCCTGCAGGGCTGCAAGGAGCCCTACCCTGTCTGTTCAGAGGAGAAATGGAGCAGTGCAGGCTGGGCTTTGCTTTCCTCGTGTTCCTCCGTGCCTGGGGGTGTTTGCTGCCAGGGTGGGTGTCCTGTGGGCTGTGACCTCTGGAGGCTGGGAAGGGCTCATCTCCTCGGGCCAGAAAGCAATGGAGGAGGAACTGTGCTTGCACATGGATCAGAAGGGAAAAGGTGTTTCTGAAAAACACAGCTTGGCACGACTTGATTTTAGAATGATTCTCAAGTAATTCCCACAAATGTTACTTCCTACTTGAGCGCAGATGGTGTAAAGGATATCACGAGATACTCAAGTGAGAACCTCGCCTTTTCTGCAACAAATTCCTCCCAAAGGACTACTTTTGTGGGGAGGCCTTCCAGCCCTGCTTTTTGCCCTGATGGGACCAACGTCCCTCCTGTTCTCAGCTCATCTTCATCCCTCCGTAGCCTTCATCACTCGTGTCTTCTGCAAAGAAAGGAATGCACATCACATCACTGCTCAGCGGGGTCACCTGGGAATTTGACTCTTGGTCTTCAAGGAATTGCACATGCCCCAGAGCAAGGCAATTTCCTTCCTTGCCCTCCTGACTGCGCTGTGCTTACTGTGACTGCAGCTGTGAATCCTGGCAGGGCATTCTGGGGCCCATGGGAAGAGAAGTTTCACTGCTGGCAGGGCAGCCAGAAAAGCACCTTGGGCAAGGGTTTTGGCACTTGGTAACAGTAATTAGCACTGGAGTGCACAACAATGAGGAAGAGTTGCTTTGTCCCTTCCCAGCAGCCAGGCCACCCTGGCCTCCAGCTCTCATCACTGTGACAGAACACACGCTGTCCCTGACATCTGCCTTCGGTGCAAGGCTTGGGATCATCAGGGAAAACCCAGTGTTGCTACATTGCATGGTGTTCACAACATGTCCTGAACCAAAAGAAGGCCAGAGGGAATTAAAGAGTGGCTGGAAACAGCTCTGCCTTTGAAACAACGGCAAAGAGAACACGGATGGGCAGCGGGCCTTTCCTGCCAGAGGAAGAAGCACTTTCAGTTCACCCTTCAGAGCCTGGCACAGAGCTCCCCACCCTGATAGCTCCACATCACTTTGTTCCATCAGCTCTTTGCCGTGACCCTGCAGGCCTGTCTGGGCAGTCTGAGGGGATTCAAGGATCTGGAGCCATTAGGCTGTAGGTGTTGCCACTTGGTTGGTTGTGTATCAGCTAATTCAGGCTGCAGTGCCAAGCCCTGCTCTTTGCCATGCAATTGCTACGGGTAAGTAAATAGAACATTCATGAGATTTTTGGTCCCATCATTAATTATTTCTGAAAGGGCTTTTAGGATACGCCTCAAAACCCCAGACAGAAAGATGACGTGCGTGACATCAAGATGCTCGCAGCAGCAGCAGCTGAAACAAAAACAAGGAAAAATCAGAAGATCTTTTGCTCCTTGGTACTCTTTACTGCAGTCACCTGGTCCCACTTCAGTGCAGACCCACCGAGCCTGGAAGTGACCCTTGGCCCAACTGCTGCTCTCAGGGCTGATGTGTCTCCACATGGGGTGATCTGGGCACTGTTCAGAGGTGCCTGGCGGGCGCTGGGTGCTCCCACTTTTAAACGCTGGCAATTTTAAGGTGTGCGTGGTGGCATGGCTCAAAGTGGGTTCCCTGGGAAGGTGCTCCTGCGAGAACCACGGGGCACTTAAAAAAGCCCCGGCGAGCCTGGCTGTGACCCCTGGTCTGACACGCTGCACTCAGCGCTTACACATCTCAACTCAGAGTGACCCAGAGCGGCACCGCGGCGTGCTGGGCACCCCCCGCTTTGGCGGGCTGGCACTTGGCAAGGGACACACACCCACAGAGCGGTGTCCCACGCGTGTCTGCAAACCCCCCGGGGCGCTCCCTCGCTGCGATCCCCCCCGTGCCCGGCTCCCGCAGCCGCGGGCGGGGGCTGCGGGCGGAGGCTGCGGGCGGCTCCGCCCCGGCGCTCCGCGCTCCCCGCC
>VXAC01004441.1:31327-55627 GCA_013399225.1 Rhipidura dahli | reverse complement strand
GGGGGGGGGTGTGCGACAGCGAGAGGGGTGTCGGTGCCGCGAGTCGCCGGCTCCAAAATGTGGATGGGCTGTGTTTTGGACGGAGCTGGGTATTAAAATCAGATTAAGGCTCCTTGGCAGCTCCGGCGGGATCACGAGAGCGAGCCGTGCTGGCTATAGGGCTCGCATGCTTTTCCATTTTGGGGGCTGCAAGAGAGGCGCTATACAATAAACCGGGCAGGAGCCGGAGCCGGGGCTGAGCCCGAGCACCGCCGCGCATTTCGCAGCCGGCTTGATGAGGCTGCTGCAAGTGGGAAGAGTTTTCTGTAGTTATGTATCATCCCCCCCCGACCCTTCACTTTCATAACCACGGATTACAAAATAGCTCTGATTGTGAAGCGAGCACATTCATCCCAATCAACCCTTGCTCTCTCACCAGTTCAGCCCCGGGATTGCAAACAGCAGCAGCGTGTGTGTTTGTGGGGAACAGGACGGGGACTAATCCTGCCGCCGTTTGGGTTCAAAACAAACAAGGGCTCGAGACTTGGTAAATCAGATTTGCCCGCGGTGCGTGTGCCAGACAGAACCAGGCAGGTCTTGCCACCAGCCAGACTGATGTAGTCCCGGCACCTCTCCTCGCATGCAGCAGCGCCAGAGCGCTCCGGCTTGGCACGGGACCGGGCGGCTTCTTGGGGGCAGAGCAGGGGGGAGGCAGCCTGGGTTCTTAACCGAGAGCTGCTGACAGGTTGATTACAGCAGAAAGGGTCAGGAAAGGTGAGAAGTGGGCCGAGATTTTGTAAGCCGTTTGTGTTGGGTTTTTTTCCATTTTATTAGCGCTGAGGGAAGCCATCGGCTTGGAGGAGAGGAGGCTGCTTGTGTGGGATGCTGTCCCTCGGAGTGGGCTGCTTGTGTGGGATGCCATCCCCTGGAAGTGCAGCAGCGAGGCTGCAGCTCCCACCAGCCCCATTGCTCCCTGAGCAGGTGAAAGTTCCTGGCCTCACTTCCCTGTAATAACCCTTCCGTTCTCCGTGTGCTAACCATGACATGAACAGCCCATGTGATTGCAGCACACGCCTGGAGCCTTGTTTCTCTTTTTCTTTGCTTTTTGGTCAGCATTTGATGTGCCAGTTTAGGAATCTTATTCCAAAAAGGGACTGCTAAGGGAGGGGGAAGGAAAAAAAAAATCCTACGAATTGTCATCCTTCTCTGGTGCAAAGCCCACCATGTTGTGAACATTCCCTGGAAAATCTGGAACTGTGAAATGGCCTGTGCTGAATCGAGACCGTGTTTATGAAACGTGGTTGGCTGTGTCCCCTGCTTTCTGTCCCTGTCCCCGGCGTGCTCTCTGCTGGAGGGAGCAGCACAGGTAGTGCTGGTCCGAAGTCTGCAGGTGTGGGAGGAGAGGAGCAGCGAGGGCAGCAGTGCAGCTCCCGTGCAGCCCCTCTGGGCTCTTCCGTCCGGCGCCTGCTTTCGATAATTCCATTTCCTCTTCTGCCCCCACGTGCGCTGAGGGGCTCAGGGCCGGGATGGGAGGAAAAGAGAAGAAGGGAAAAAGGAAGAAAAAACAGCTCCCCCCCGGCTATGATTTGCATGCATTTGCTTAAGAACCGCCTGAAGTTGTAAGCATGTGTTGTGCTTGTACCTTAACCTCTGATGAAACTGGGGGAAGGCTCCAGCCCTGGCTCTGTCACATGCTGCCTTCTAACTGGGAGCGGGAGGCGGGCCGGGCTGGCGCTGACGTCTCTCCCCATTACTACTGTACGAGCCTCTGCTCACCACGGGGTTGCTGACTTCTCAGTGGAGCCCCAAAACCACTTCCCCAAAGACCCCAGTGCTCCAGAACGACGGCAGGTTATCCTGAGAGGCCACGGTGTCAGGAGGCCACGAGATGATGAATGGTAGCTGTTTCCTGAGTGGAAATTTTGAGGAACTGGGACTCTCCTCCTCTCTCGCCCGTGCTCCTCCCCAGCCCTTGCTTTTGCAGTAGGTTTTGAGAAAGGCACAGTTGGTGCAGGTGCCAGGTGAGCCCTTCCTCTCCCGTGGAGGAATCTCGAGCCAGGCTTTTGGGGAGATGCCCGGGCCGGGTTTGCCATGGGTATCTGCATCAGCCCCTTAATCATCAGGGTTTGTGCTGAGGGTGCCTGCTAACCTCTATTTACATATCGAGGACAGCGATGATTCACGTGGTACCTGCATTGCTACAGAAAGAAAATCAGGGTTTTTCACTTGATATCTGCCTTTCTCCTGCCAACTCCTTTTTTCCTGGTTTTTTTTCCCCAAAAAAAAAAAAAAAACCCCGAAAAAAAAAAAGAAAAAAAAGAAGTGATTTTGTTCTGCTGCGCCTCAAAATGTGTCATTTCTGGGCCTGCTTAATCCATTTTGTGCAACTCTGCTGCTCAGAGGTATGGAGCTGGTTGTAGCTGGTTCATCTGCTGGCACCAGGCACTGGGAAGTGCCAGCCAGGCAGCTCTGCCGAGAGCACCACGGAGCAGCCAGCAGCTCTCAGCATCCCTGCGAGAGGCTGGAGCACTGTGGCTCTCACGGCTTCAATTTGTTTAAAAACCCCAAACAAAGTGCAGCAGTGGGGGGCGAAATAAATAAAAAAAAAAAAAAAAAACCCAGGCTGCTTCTCGGAGGGATGCTTAAAGATCACATGAACTGAAATACAATATTCCCTCTTTAACTTCCCAGCCTCCTGCTAACAGCTTAATCCATCGATGAGTGCAGGAGGCACAGCGAGCCTGCGCTGGGTTGGCGTTTTCAGTGATGAAGTGGGGATGCATCCCTAATTTCTGATAGTCCTCGCTGAGCTGAGCCATATCCTGCTTTTTCTGTGGCTTTTCTCTCAAAGATTTAGGGTAGGTTTGGACAGCAGACAGCCTGAGGGCCTGTGCAAAATGCATCCTCAGCTGCATTGCTGCAGCGTGGGTCGAAGGGCTGCTGCAGTGCCAGGGCTGGAGAAGGCTGGAGTTGTCTGGGAAGCAGGGTGGCTGTGTCCTGGTGGCTGTGGCCGTGCTGGAGCAGGGGCTGGAGGCTGCTGGGGGTGCTGGTGGCTGTCCCCACCACAGCAGAGGCTGCGGAGGCTGGCGAGCACAGCGGAGGCTGAGCTGAGCCAGGAGAGAGAGCAGCCGGCAGCAGCCGGAGAGAGAGGAGGGCTGGGCTGGAAGCTGCCCCTTGGAGAGGTTCCTCACACACCCTCCTGCCTTCCCCCCGTAATTCTGACCGCTGTTCCCCACCCTGGCAGTGCCCCAGGGCTGCCCCATGCCGGGGGTTTTCCCCCCACCTGCCTGCACATCCCTGCCCTGCTCTCGTGCCGTAATGGAAAGGCACTTCTCCAACAGGTGAATAATTAAGGGCTCAACCGAGGGCCTCCAGCAAAGGGAGCTTTGTGAGGGAGAGGGATCTCTCTCACATTAACCTTTCCAATGTCAAAAGCCTTTTTGTAGGGAGGAACTCCACTTCCACGAGCTGTTTGGCACGCTTGGTTGTCTAATTAAAAATGCTCAGGGAATGCCCTTTGCAGCCCCAAACCCCTGGATTTGGGGAATGGGTCCCACGTCCCTGGTGCAGGGCTGGGGACAGGGATGCCACAGGCTGGCTCCTGGCAGATGGTTTGTTGTGCTGCCAGTCACTGGTACCAAGGGCAGGAGCCCACCAAGCTTTGAGATCCCCTTTGGTGGGGCTGGGGGCTGTGGCAGCATGTGGAAGCTGCAGTGCTGTAGTGACAGGACAAGGAGAAAGGATTCAAGCTGACAGAGAGAAGGGTTAGAGTGGATATTAGGAAGAAATTCCTCCCTGTGAGGGTGGGCAGGCCCTGGCACAGGGTGCCCAGAGCAGCTGTGGCCGCCCCTGGATCTCTGGCAGTGCCCAAGGCCAGGCTGGACATTGGGGCTGGGAGCAGCCTGGGACAGTGGGAGGTGTCCCTGCCCATGGCAGGGGTGGCACTGGATGGGGTTTAAGGTCCCTTCCAACCCAAACCATTCCATGATTCCATGAAGGACATGATTCTCCTTGGCCAGCACCGTGGAGTTTTGGGAGCATCACTGGGCTGGGGCAGAGGCACTGAGCAGAGCCCGACTGCTGCCAAATGCCACCATCAAAGCCACCACTCCTGCGTGCCCACGGCCTCGGGGAGATGGTGTCACCAGGGCGAGGGGCACCGTGTCCCTGCGGGGCACTGCAGCTCTGGCTCTGTCGGGGAAGGGAAGCGCTGTCTGTGTGTCCCCAGCGATGCGGCTCCACCGGCACCAGGCGTGTGGCACCCGCTGGCCGCCGCTGCGGGGCCGGGGACGCGAGGTGCTGGCAGAGCCTCGGCTGCAGACACGTTCTCCGGAGGAATCGGCTTCAGGCTCCCGCAGCTGAGCCCTGCTCCATGGCAACCCGGCGCGGGCTTATATTTCTCGTGACTGCTTGGCAGCCTGAAGTGATTTAGCGGGGGGGAGAATCTCTTCTGTACGCGCCGGAGCCGCCGCCAGCGCGGCCGTGCCGGGGTGACCGCCACGCTCCGGCCCCGCGGGGCTCCTCCAACCCCGGGGCACCCCCTTCGCTCAGCCCCGGAGAGGGCAGGATCCCACCGCCTCCTGCTGCCTGCAGAGCCGCCTTCTCGCCTGGACGAGGATGTTTTAAGCTGCCTGTGCTTGTAGTAACGAGCCAGGGACTAAAGGTTGGAGTTAATGGGGCGGGTGGTCAGGTGAGGTAGTGACCTACTTCCAGGGGCACCGGCACCGTAGGCACTGGGTGACGGTCCAGCCAATGTGTTTCCCTTCCTTTATCGCTCGGCCGTTCTGCTTTTCAGCACTTTTCCTGAACTCTGGCTCACAAAATATTATTTATTTATTTATGGCTGTTGTTTTTTTGGTGGTTTGGTTTTTTTTTTTTTTTTTCCCTTTCAATAACTGGAGCTTCCAAGAAACGCCGGAGGACTTTGCACAGCTCAGGGTCTTGTCAGCCCTGTCCTTATCCAGCCCCGTCTCACTGCACTTCCCCACGTGGAGGCAACAGCCAAGGCCGAGCTGCTGCATTAAACCAGCTCGCTGCTGAATTAACACAGGGAAAAGTAAAAGCTGGAAATCTCCTTTGGACCTGGAAGAGCTGGAAACCCCCCGGGGGAGGGGTTCTTCATGTGGTATCTGCTGGTGGGGGATGTGGAGAGGCTGTGGCAGCCCTGGGGACACGGTCCCATCCAGTAGCCAGAGTCACCTTTGATCTCTGTCGGATCCGGGCTGCAATGTGGGGCTTAGGGAAAATACTTCCCTTATCTCACATCCCCACTGTCCCGAGGCAAAGCCGACAGGCACTGGGAGCTGGATGGGCACCCCAGCACCAGGAGCTTCCCTGGGGGAGCACGATGATGCTGCAGCGTGCCAGCAGCTTTTTACATCTGTGTCCCCATGGCCCCCTGCCCACCCAGCCTGGCGGTGGGGACAAGGGCTGGAGAGACGGAGGGCTGATGTGACACTTCTCCCCTCCCCTGGGATGAGCAGTACATGCTTTATATGGATGTTTTTGTGCTGAGGTGGCGCCTGAAGCTCTCGCAGGGACTCCAGTTGCAGGGCAGCAGCATATCTTCAGTGAGATGCATTTTCTGAATTCTTCCCTGCGGCCAGGCCAGCACCAGCCCCTCTGCTGAGCCAGCGCAGCCCCTCGGTTCCTGTTTCAGTTCGCTGCGAGTTTCACTCAGAGAACAGAAGCTCCTCGCTGCTGTCACCTCTGCTCCCCCCGCTTTGTCTGCGGAGGCTGCAGGACCCGGGGTTGTCCCCGGGCGTATGGGGGGAGCGGTGTGGGAAGTGTCATCCTTCCCCCCCCCGCCGCCAAAAGCTGCCTTCTCCACCTATTCCCCGAGGAACCCTCATTTCCTAATTTTTATGGACGTCAAGAGCAAGGAAATCCTGTGGCGAGGGCCGAGCGTCCTGAGCGGGGGCTCGGAGCCCGAGCTGGGGCAGCCGCGGGCGCGGAGGGGACGGAAGGAAGAAGCCCAGCTGCCTCTCCTCACTTTTGCTCTCCTCCCTCCTGCGCCCTGGAGGGGGGATGTGGCTTTCACAAGTGACAGCTGGGCGACCTGGATGTCCTGCCACGAGGTGACCCACGGCCGGAGCTGTCCCAGCTGTCCCGGGGTGCAGGGGAGCTGCCGAGCAGCGTTTTTGCTGAGCCTTTCTTTCTTTTTTTTTTTTTTTAAAGCCAAGTTCCTGGGTAGGAGGGAGTCGCGTTGTTGGTTTGTTTTTAACGATGAAAGTGCATCTGTAGCTGCAGGGTGTTCAGGAGATGCCCACGACCCCACACAGGAGTGGCAGGGCTGGGCTGGAGCTGAGACCAGCGCTGGTCACACTCGGCTGTGGCTGTGCCCGGGTGAGGGTGACAGCGACAAGCTGGGGGTGACCAGCGTGGCACTCCCAGCTCCCCTGGAAGAATGAAGGACAGGGACAGGCTCTGGCTCTCTTTCCCTCTGCCAGCACGGTGTGGTGACACTGGTGGGCGCAGAGCTGGTGGCCACGGTCCTTTGCCCCACGCGTGATGCCCGGGCAGAGCCCGCACTCCTGGGCTGGGAGCAGGGCACGACCCCACTGCCCGTGGGCACAGCAGGGCAGGGGCTGCACCTCGGTTCATGCCAGGTGAGTGCCAGCTCCTGCCACACACACACACACAGAGAGGGTGCTCATCGGGCACCTGCACGGCGGGGCTGAACTTTGTCCAGCTGTAGTCTCTCTCCTGATTTCTTGGCACTTTCCCTGCCTCGGTGCAAATGTTTGCAACTTCCACGGCCCTTGGCTTCCAGCTAATTAAACTTTGCATTCCCGCTGGCTCCCTGCAAACCGCGGCTGCTGAGCTGCTTCCCTTTGCCCCCGGGGCTCGGGGACCTGCGGCTCTGCCCGTGCCGGGTGTGTGCGGCTCAGAGCCACCTTCCCTTCATGGCAGGAGGGTTTTCAAACCTGCCCTGGAACAGCATAAGCCCCAGAGCTCTGCAGAGCTGCAGATTTAAACCAGCAGCATCGTTTTCTCCTTTCGAGCAAGCTCGCACGCAGTCACGACCAAACCGTGCTGATAATGAAAAGAAAAAAAAAAATGGCAATTTCTTTTCTTAAAAAGGAAGTTTCTGTTTCTGTGTGGGCCCCACAGGGAGGCTGGCACATGCGGGTTTGGAGCGCTAGAACCCATTTCCCAGGTAACAGAACTCCAGCTTGTGAGAACTGTGTGGTTTTCTCAGGCTGAAAGGTTGGATGGTATTTGAGCTGCTTTTTTTTTTTTTGTCTTGTTGCCGTGTTCTTTTAAGAAGAAATAAGTATGTCTATTTATATATATTTTGAAAATGAAAGCACGTGGCCCGTGTCCCCAGAAACCCTCACGGTACATGCTGTCACCCAGCTCTGGGGGGGGGACACTGCTTTGCTGGTGACCACCCCCCAACTCTCCCCAGCAGCTGGACTGGGGAGCAGCCCCTGGAGCTTGGGGTGAGCCGTGGTGGGTGTGCAGGACATCCTCTTGGGAATTCTCCATGGGGCCAGAGGCTTTGGGCTGTGGAAGTGGATGCAGCAGGAAGGAAGTTGGTAGCTGAGAGGGGATGTTGGTCGTGGGGGGATGTTGGGACAGCACGGGCGGGAAGGGCTGCAGCAGCTCACTTGATTTATTCCTGTTGCCTCCTCCTGCCTGGCCTGCACACAGCGCTGCCTTCTCCATTCCTCTGCCAGGACATCTGGGATGCAGAGAGGTTTCCCTATGGAGAACAGGGCTGCCCGTGAGGGTCTGCTTGCCCTGGCTGCCTCCTCTCAGCATCCACCTCCTGCCTGTCTGCCCAGAGGAGCTGGAAACCCGTCTGCACATCCAGCTGAGTCGCAAATACACGAAAGGCAAAGCATCAGGGGGAGACTGTCCTCATCTCTGCTGCTTGCTTATGGCAGTGCAAGGACCTGGAAATGCAGCTTTCAAGTTTCTCTGTATTTATGTAACCCAAACGAACTCTTTTTTGGAAAGAGCCACTCTGTCTCATTTAGATACCTAAATATAGCAGCTGCTCTGGAGGGAGGATTAGCCTGCGAGTGCCCTGGCGGGTATGGGACCTTTGTGCACGGGTGTTGTGGGGACTTTAAACCTCACTCAGTGGGGCCTGGGGGGGGTTACTCCCCTTGCCATTATCCAGATGGGCTTGAAGTGTTCTGAGTCAGTTTGGGGTGATCAGTCAGGGCTGCAGGGGTGGAATCAGTGTGGGGCTGGGTGGAAAGGCAGGGAAGTGCAAGGGTCCTTCTGCCTGTAGGTGCACCCCAGGCAGCAAAGCCTTTGAGCTCCTTTAGGGGAAGGTGTGGGACCAAGCCTTTGAAATGCCAAGCTCAGGGGTACCCCACAAGTGCCAGGGATGTCTGTGGATGCAGGGCCTGTGCACTCCTCTGAGATGCAGCTGTTGGCAGGATCCGGGCACTGTGCACATCCCATGGCACTGTGCACATCCCATGGACCCGCTGCTGCTTCTTCACACACCAGAGCTCTTTGCCTTTGCAGTGAGCACAAGAGATGGGTCTGACCACACAGTGTGGGGGGCCTCTCGTGCACCCCTGGGATCAGCCAGGCTTGCACCTTGTGCCAGACACTGACGGAAGCTCAGTTTCTCCGAGGTGCACAAGGTGACCTTTGCTTTTGTCTCTTCCCGTTTCCAGCTGCCCCGCAGTGAGGGTGCCATGTGTCCCTTCCAAGGGAGCGGGCAGTAGGTCTGTGTGTGTGTGTGTGCTGGTGTCCCAGGGGCTTGGGGACACATGCTGCAGGAGTCTCTGCAGCTGGATCCTTACAAGAGTGTGGAGAGGACACCCTTGTGTTCCCCTCCTGCTTTGCGGCGCTGACACGAGAGCGGCTCCCCGGCCTGGTGCTGCTGCAGGGGCTCTCTGGGATTTGGAGATGCACAGGGGCTGCCTTGTGTTTGCTGCAGGAGAGCAGAGGGTCCCTCAGCTGTCTGAGCACTCTGTCTGTGCTTCTTGTGTTGCTTCCTTTGCACGCAGCGGCTCTGCCTCCCCGCTGCCCATCCCTGCCCCTCACTGTGCCCTGCGCCCAGCTCGGAGCTGTGCACCCTGTGCTGTGCAGGCTCCCCTGCCACCCTCGCTGTCCCCCCGGGGCAGGAGCCACCTGGCTACACCGTGGGACCCCGGGGACGTGTCAGTGAGCACCTGCACGCCGGCTTCACACGCCGCCCTTGGACAACCTTGTGAACCCCGGTGTGACGTCCCCGGAGCTGCCGCTGCACAGCAGGGACCAGGCAGGTCCTGTTTGGGCGATGCCCTGCCCAGGTCTGTGTCACTGGGCTCCGGCGGGGTGCGGGTGCGATGGAGAAGGCAGAGGCTGTGCAGTGGAAGGGGAGGAGGAGGAGGCACAGTGGGGGCTCGCCGTGTCCCCAGGATCCCCGAGCTCGCTGGCAGATGGCTGCAGCCCTCCCGCCCTGCTCCGAGGAATACAAATGTGCGGCAGATACGGTTACCCGGCCCCGGCAGCGGTGTTGGCTTTCATCTAGATCGATATCCCTGCCGGCCTGCGTCTGAGGGAGCACTCAGCCGGCAGCACCAGCCTGGCCGGGAGCAGACACCCGCCGAGGCTCTGCAGCCCCTGCCCGTCCGTCTGTCCGGCTGCCTCGGCGCGGAGGCAGCACCGGTGCGGCCGCTGCCGCGCTGTCCGGCTCCGTCATGCGTAAAATGTAATAAATAGGGCCATAAGCCTTTTACAAAGTCTATTTCCACTCTTGGATCCGGGATTTAATGCATGGCTGCTTAGAGAGGCTGAGGATTTCAGGGGTCAGCAAGGCTAATTGCAGTGCTGGAATAAAAGGGTGCGCGGCGAGGATCCTGAGCGTGGGTGGGAAGGGGTGCCCGGGGGTCCCGGCCCCCCGCCCGCTGCCCCGGCCCCGTGTGCTCCCTGCCAGCAGCCCGGGAATGCCACGGCCACGCGTGGCATCTTGGCAAGGGCTGGGGTCCCCAGGGAGGGCTCTTGGGGCCAGGGGGGCCGGGCCAGCTGGGGAGTCACATGCTGCAGGTGTTCGGTTCCCCAGCGCTCCGTGGTGTCCCTGTGTGCCTGACCGGACACGTCTGGCTGCAGCGCTTGATCTTAGATTACCTGTAAGCCAGGGAAAGCCTCCGTGGGGCCAAGGGCCAGTGAGGATCAGGGCTGTCCCAGTGCCAGCTCGGCCCCAGCTTGCAGAATTTCCTTCAGCTGCAGACAGGAGCTGGGTACCACCCTGCCAGGCTGTGCTGGTGGGCGCCGATGCCACAAGCTGGGGTGTGAAGGGATGTGTGTCCCGCTGCCCGGGAATGGGAACGCAGTGCTGGGGGTACAGCCTGGGGCACAGACCCCGCTGGGTGCTCCAGTGCTGGCTGTGCTGGGTGGCCAGCACAGGGCTGGGGTCAGGGCCTGGGCAGCGCTTTCCTGGAGGTGCCAGGGAGGGGCAGATGCGATGGGCAGGCTCTGCATCACCAGGACAACTGGCAGCCACACGCGCCCTGTAAAGTGAGGGGGACCCAGATGCCCCGAGGCTGCCGGGGCTTAGCCCTGTGCCAGCCGCTCGCTCTCCCAGGGCTGGCAGGGCTGTGCCGCCGGCCACGGCAGACGGAGGACGCCAGCTCCGCTCAGTGACTTCGCTGGCTGATCCCGTCATCTCCATCTCGCGCCAAGTGCTGAAGTCGCCATGGAAACCGGCACGGCAGCAGCCTCGCCAGCAGCTCCGCGGCATCCCAGCGCCCGGCCGGTGGCGGGTGGCCGGTGGCGGGTGGCCGGTGGCGGGTGACCAGTGGCAGGCTCAGCCCCCGCTGCCTGTCCCCATTCCTCGAGGGCATCAGTGCCACTGCTGGGCTCGGGGAGGATGCACACGGGGCAGAGCCTGGTCCATTAGCACTCCCCCATCCCGCAGAGCCTCCCTCGCAGGAAGCACAGAGCAGGAGCCCGATAGTATTGCTATTAATAGTACCTGCTCACCAAGTTATCTTTAGCTGCACTGCTCCCACCTTCATTCATAACAGCCACGGCAACAAGGGCCTGACTCCTTGCCCTGCTGCTGAAGTGGTTTGGAGGCAGCCCCAGCCTCCCCAGGTGCCACACTCGCCTGGGCTTCCACCACTCCCCAGCCTTTCCTTTGCCTGTGGAAAGGGATGGGCTGCAAACCTTTCCCCACAGTGGGAAGTGGAGCTGGGTTTTTTTTTTTCTCCAGGGTTCATTTTTCTGTGGTGACCGTAACTGTGAACTCTGCTTGCTTTTGCCTCTCCTCCCACGTCGCTCCTGTGCAGCAGGGCTGTGTCTTGCCAAAGGCTTTCTCCCTGGAGCATCCCTGCTGGAAGTCCACGCTGGTGCTGGGATTTTGCTTGATCAGTGGAGGAGGCAGTGCCTGAACTTGACTACTGGGGATGGAGTCTTTTCCGCTTGTATTTCAGTGGGTGTTTTCATAGCTTTCAAGCTGTGGTCCACCCTTCCCAGCATCTTTCATCTCCGGAGCTCACACAGCTCCTGGGAGGGTGCAGGGCTTTGAAAGGGCTTTGAGGATTCAAGGGCTCATCCCACTGCTTTGAGGCAGCATCTCCCACCGTTGCCAGGGAAAGGGCTGTTTCTCCTATTCTTGAACTCGGCAGTCACCGAGTTCCTCAGGTTCCTGGGTTAATCTGTTCCTGCCTTTAATGAGCTGCCTCATTAAAGTGTTTTTCCCTAATAACCAACCCTCCGGGCTGGGTGATGTTCAGCTGCAGACAACTGGAGACCTGCAGGCTGCAAAGGGCTGTTCAGGCTGCGTGTGGGGTGCAGGATGAGCACCATCCCTCTTCTCCCACACGGTGCCAACAAGGCCAGGAAGGCAGCAGCTCAAAGCACCCCAAACCTGCCTCTCCTGGCCTTCCCCACCTGATTTTCTGCACCCACAAACTACAGGGCAGGCTGCACTGGGGATGGCATCTGCCCTCGGGGTGCAGCAAACTGGGGTTACTGGGACTAAACCATCCTGCTGCAGAGTCTTCCTACAAAATGTTCTTCCCCAGGGATGTGCAGCACTGGGGCTGCTCAACATCACCCCAGGAGCCGAACCTGTGGGTGCACACCTGCATCCCTTGGGCTGGGAGGCATCTTTGCCCAGCCCTAATGAGGGGGTTTGAGCTGCTTGCCTTGGTGCCTGGCAGCTGATTGGGCTGGTTTGGATAAATGCAAGTGGAAATCTCCCTGCTGGGGGCCTGCTCTGAGTGGAGGAGTGCAAACACAGCTTGAGGCTGTGGCCTCCTGGGAGCGTCCATCCTGCAGGCATCGCTCCCACCTGGTCCCATTGGCCTTTAGGCATCTGTCCCACCCGGTCCCCCACCTCCGTGGTGGCTGTCCTGGGTGAACAGGGTGAAGGGTGGGAGCCCTTGCAGCGATGGCCACAAAGGAGCAGCTTCAGCAGAGCCTCTGGCAAGGTGGCAGTGCCTCATGGCTGCCACAGCCCCTGTCCTCAGGCCGTGGTTTTTAGGGTGGCAGTGATGCAAGGCAGGGAGGTGCCTGGGACTGGGGCTGCTCTGTTTATATTTAGCTGACCCAGTTGCTGAGTGGGGGCTGCCGGCCCCTCCTGGTGTTGCACTTGGGGTGCTGTGAGGGGACGCAGCAGCAGCAGCAGCAACGGCACCCGGCTGGGAGCGTGTCCTGCATCCCTGGATCCTGCAACCCTGCACCCTGCATCACTGCATCCCTGGACCCTGCATCCCTGCAGCCTGCATCCTGGATCCTGCACCCTGCATCCCTGCCTCCCTGCATCCTGCATCCCTGCACCCTGCATCCCTGCCTCCCTGCATCCCTGCACCCTGCATCCCTGCACCCTGCATCCCTGCATCCCTGCATCCTGCATCCTGGATCCTGCACCCTGCACCCTGCGTCCCTGCCTCCCTGCATCCTGCATCCCTGCACTCTGCATCCCTGCCTCCCTGCATCCCTGCATCCCTGCACCCTGCATCCCTGCAGCCTGCTCTGGAAGGGCTGGGCAGTGCTGACCCCCACTCTGCAGCCTGCCAGCCTCCCCCATCCAGCAGCAGCCCAGATCCCCAGGGAAGGAGGAGCTGCTGGTGCCCCACCAGAGGTGGAGAGGCAGCAATTGCTGCCGGAGGGACCGCCCTGAGGCAGTGCACAGGCTGAGGCAGGATCAGGCAGTGCTCAAGCCGCGTTCCTAGAGGCATCCCATGGGATTATCCTGCCTCTCCAGCCTCAGCTCAGCCCGCCAGCATCCTGCTGCTGTCTGTGGTGGGTGCTGCCGGTGTGCGAGGGGCTTCAGGGAACTCCTGGAAAGCGTTGGGCTGCCAAAACACATCCTCTCAGTGCCAAGCACCTGCGAGGCAGCTGCTTCCCCCAGGGCAGGAAGAAGATAAAAAGAAAATCTCTTTCAAAGGCAGGGTGGCCTCCTCCCCAGGATCAGGGGGTGTGGCCAGGATGCTTTCCCGAAAAGAGCCGCTGTCCCTGCGTGGTGAGGGGCTGGAGGGGACATGGTGTTCCTGTGCTGATGTCCCTGTGGCTGGGTGTTTCCAGGGCTGTTGTGGTTGGCACACCTGGAGAAAAGCGAGTCCCCAAGGCAGGTCAGAGCAAAGCACTTGCTGCGGAAAGGGAAATTAATTATGGGCACTTTGCTGCACTCCAAGTGACTGCAAAGGCTGATGTTCCTTCTGTTGGCCGATAAACTAATTGTGATGGCAAAACCTCAACAAAAGCCAGGCTCTTAAATGCTTTCTTAATTAATATTTCTCAATAATCACTTGACGTCAATGACCAATTAAAACTTTGGAAAAGGGAAGTTGTTGTTAAGTGCCCGATACCTTTGCTCCTCCAGTCACTGCAGCTCTGATGAATCCTGCAGAAGAGCACCGGGAAGGCCAAGCCCAATGTTTTTAAAGGAAAACATTAAGCAGGAAAAACGTGAATATTCACGTGAGTGTCCTCAGGGACAAGAGGAGGGAAGCTGAGCAGCCTCTTGGCTCTGCTGCTCCCTGCTGAGCAGCCAGCAAGGGATGGCAATGCAGGCACCCAGCGGGGTGGCACCCAGGGGTGCCCCTTTCCTGCCCCTCCTGTGTGCTGAGCCCCCAGGGGCAGCACGAGTGGAAGGGCACCTTTTCAGGGAGTCCGTGTTCAAGGGGTCTTTAAGGTCCTGCTGAGTGTCCTGTCCCATGGTGGGTCATCTCCTCTGCTTGTCATGTGCCTCCTCCTCCTCCTCCTCCTCCTCCTCCTCCTTCCCTCAGCCTGTCTGAGGTCAGCATCTCCCAGCTTGGCCCTGCCAGGCCTGAAAGCATCACCAGCTGGGTTTTACTGGGTGGGAGTTGAGTGGTCCCTGATCCATCTACTGTGAAGTGGAGCCTCTGGAAAGCTGCCATTCATCTCCCTGCAGTGCTCCTGGCTGCAGCGCAGTGCTGGGAGGGTTAATGTCCTCCTCCTCCTCCTCCTCCTCCTCCTCCTTCTTCTCCTCCTTCTCCTCTCAGCTTCACAGCCATCTTAAAACCGCTGGAGCCAGAGCTGTGCACTTCCCTGCTCCCACTCCTTTTACAGTATGGGCTGGCTGGCCAGGGAGCCCAGCTGGCTCCTCATCCATCCAGCTCTTTTCCTTCTTTGGATGTCCCCTGCTCTGGCTGCCCGGGCACTGCCTCCCTCCCACGGGACCCGTGCCCCTGGCGAGGGGCGATGGCCGGGCCCAGGGGCTGCCCAGGGCTGGGCTCAGCAGTCCCAGGGTGAGATTTTTTTGCCCAGGTTTCTCCAGGACAGCGCTGGGTGTCTGCCAAGGTGGATGCCAGCGGCCTCCCGGGCACCGGTGGCACTGAGTGAGCACTTTATGCCTGCAAATCCCTCCTTGGCGGGTGTCAGGAAAATCCTCCCGTGGGAAAGGTGGGTGAGGGTCACAGCTGGGAGCCAAAGGAGGGCGAGCAGGGTGGCACAGGGGGAAAGGATCCCTGTGGCAGAGTATCCCATGGAGGATGGGCACAGGGCTGTCCCCAGCAGGACAGCAGCAGTCCCGGAGTGGGGAAGGAGCCCTGGGAAGCCCTCCAGGGCAGGAGCTGCAGGCAGGGAGGGCAGAGGCTCAGGCAGGCAAGCTCTGCTCCCCAGGCTCTTCCCCTGCCTGTCACCCTCACAGCTGGGCTCGGGGGTCCCGGGGGTGTTGCTGGCGGCCGTGGGAGAGTTGCTGGAGCCTGTGCTGGTGGCCAGGCACAGCCCCAGCCCTCTGTGTGTCAGGACAGCAGCAGCACGTGCTCCTGGCTCTGTACCCCAGGGTGGCCTCTTACCCAAATACCAGCCACTGCCCAAGGGTTTATGCCCCTCCTGAAGCAGGGGAAAGCAGGGGAAAGGCCTCTGAGGCCGAGGGGGGAGGCAGAAACAGGACGTCCCCATGTCCCCTCTGTGCTGCTTCAGCAGATGTCAGCACAGGGAGGAGGAGGAGGCCACCCAGGGATCACATCTGGGGAATTTTTGGGTTGCTCAAAGTCTGTGCATAGGATGGTGCCTGGAAGGGGAAGGAAGGGAGAAGGGGGAGCAGCCCCAGAAGGCACAGGGAGGTCTTTGGTGCTGCAGGTCCCTGTGAGTCACTGGCAGAAGCAGCATCTCTGCAGCCCCCATGGCAGTGGGGACACTCTGGGGGGGAGCCAAGGACCCGTCATTCCATGGGAGTGGCTTTTTCAGGAGCCCCGTGCCTTGTCCTGCCTGTCCCTGTATGGGGACAGCAGCCTGGGGGACGAGATCCTTTGTGTCCCTGGTTGTTGGCTGCTTCTGCAGCCACCAGGCTCAGCGTCCAGCAGGGCTGGGTGCTCAGGGCGGGGACTGTCACCTCTGTCCCTGTGTGAGGGTGGCTGTGAGCAGGAGTGCCAGCCAGGTTCCCAGTCCCCTCCCGAGCAGGTGGCCCAGGCACAGCGGGCACCAGGCTGCCTCTGCTGCTGCCACCCCTCCATCCTCTGATTGTCCCCAAGGAGCGTTTGCTGCCGCTGGCACAGGGCAGCCCCAACAGACCCCACAGCCTGTGACACCCTTGGGAGGTGCCAGTGCCAGCGTGTGGGGTGCAGGGCTGGTGCTGCTGTGGGTCCAGCTATGGGTCCAATTCACGGCTCGACCCTCTCCTGGCACTCCCCAGCTTGGCTGCTGTGGGGACACGGCTGGGGAGCTGGGGGCTGTTTGCTTTGGCCAGGGGCTGTGCTGGTGGGGCTGGCAGTGCTGGCAGTGCTGGCAGCAGGGCCCTGGCCACCCGGGCAGCAGGGTGTCCCAGGGTGACCCGTCCGGGAGCCCCGGTGGCCGCGGGAGGCAGGAGGGATGCCTGGAGTTCCGTCCCGCTTGGCCCCGGCTCAATGGGACTCGGTGCCAGCAGTGGGGGGATGGCTGCTGCGAGTCCCAGCCGTGCCACAGCCCAGCCTGGCTGCCCAGCCGTGCAGGGCATCCCTCCTTTGCACCCCTTTCTCTCCAGATGTGCTGATGGAGGCCCCCAGGCCTCCTGCCAAAGGATGGGGGGCTTCCCTGTGGCTTCCCTGCCGCCAAAACCTCGGGATGCTCCCTCTCCCAAGCCAGCCACGGGTGCCAGTGCTCAGCCTGGCTGCACTTGCTGTGTCCCTGGCACTACAGGAAGGGGATCCTTTGCCAAGCACTGGGGTCACACCAGGATTTATCTCCGTTGCACATCCCAGAGGGAAGGAGATGGAGGCTCTGGGCTCGATGGCATCCATGGCTCCCTGCCCCTCCTGCCTCTCTGCTCCATCTGTGGCTGGTTTGAGTGAGGAAGAAACCTGGATTTTGGCAGTGGGGAAGCCACAGGGAAGCCACCCATCCTTTGGCAGAGGCCTGGGCACCACCTCTGCTCTCACCAGGAGCAGGGGAACCCCTTCCCACCCCGGCTGGACCCGCTGATGCCAGCACATCCAAACCCTTATGGGATGCAGTGTGGGGGATTTGGGCCCAGTCTCATCTCTCAGGAGACACCCAGGGAAAAGGATTATGGATTATTTTATGCTGTGCACCCTTTGGGCCAGTGGGAGCCTCTGGATGTGTCCAGGCAGTCCCAGCCATGGGTGAGGGGAGCATCAGTGCAGCCCCTGGCTCCTCTCACACCAAACCCAGCAGCTGCAGGGTAATAAATGAGGAGTCTATATTTAGCCACCGTGTCTGGAGCAGCGTCACGGCGTTGCCAGAGGGTTTTACCATTCACCACAGGCAGGTTTCCCTGCTCCTCCAGCTCCGTGCCACCTCTGCAGAAAAGCTCATCAAAGACATCCAGCTGGAGGAGCATCCCGAGCAGCAAAACTGATACCTGCAGAAAACCTCCGTGCCTGCCGAGGGATGACAGAGCAGAGCATTCCAGGGAGCCTTGGAAGGAGCTGGCTTGGGGCCCGGTTCGTTTGGCAAAGGCTTTATTTTGTTGCACAGAAGTTTGTAGTAAAGAAAACAGGGATGGAGCCATTCCCTGTGCCACCCCAGCCCGGTGCATCCGGGTCAGCTCTCACCCCAGGGAGCTGCTGATCCATTCCCTAAACCCCCCGAGCTGCCTGGCTGCCCTGGCTGTGCCCACTGGTGGTGGGGAGGGGACGGTTCCCTGGCTCAGCTGGCAGCAGTGCCTGGAAATCCCTGCTGAAATTCAAGGAGAGGCTGTGCAAAGGCTGCAGAGCCCTGTGCAGAGCCAGGCTGGCTTTCCTGGCATCCCAGAGTGGGAGGCTGGGACTGGCTTGGGAGCGAGGAGATTTGCATGAAGATTCCTGGTGCTCGGATCTGGGTTTTTCCCCGGATTTTGCAATGTCAGAGGATGCTGGGAATGGATGCTGTCCACTGCTGGCTCCTCCTGGCCTGGGGACAGTTTCTCCATGCAAATCCAAACACAGAGCCACTGCCAGGAGCTGTGAGTGTGGCAGAGGCAGCTGGTGACAGGGATGGTGAGCAGCTCTGCCCAAGCCTTCCTTTGGGGCTCACAGCACCAGCATTTTTCTCCCTGCATCCTTCCTTCCACAGGAAGTTTTTTGCTTGGGTTCCTGCACCTCCCAGGGATGGGAAATGCCATCGTGGGCACAATGCTGGGTAAAACTCCCCAGCAATGGGGCAAGCAGCCCCTCCCCACTGTTGCACAGCCCCAGCTCTCTGCTCCCAAACAGGCACGACAGAAGCTGTGGCTGCCCCTGGATCCCTGGAAGTGCCCAAGGCCATTCTGGACGGGGCTTGGAGCAATCTGGGATAGCAGAAGGTGTCCCTGCCCATGGCAGGGAGTGGCACTGGATTTTCTTTAAGGTTCTGTCCCAACCCAGCCCATTCTGTGATTCCATGAAGGGTGCAGGGCACAGACCCTTCCCTGTGCCCGCCCTGGTGCCAGCTCTGCCTTGGCAGCTGGGGACACTTGAGGACACCCCAAGGACACCCCGCTGGCAGAGCTGGTTCACAGCTGAGCTGGGAGAGAGCAGCACACGGTGCTGGGGGGCAGCGAGCCCCCTGCCTGCCCCCCACATCCCGGGGCACCCCAGGGAGGGACAGCCCCTGGCCCACTGCAGGTGTGGCGTGTTCAGCGTGGGGACAGAGGCACCCGCAGAGCCTGGGCAGCTGCCCAGGGNGGAGGAGGAGGAGGAAGGCACCTGACTGCCAGGCAGGAGTCCAGCTGCTTGAAACAGCTCCCGTTGTGGGTTGCATAACCAAGCCCGGCTCTCACGGTGCCACCTGGTCACCGGGGCTGGTGAGGGGCTGCCTGCTCTGCTGCCATGCCCACCGTGCCCTCTGTGCCCTCCTGCCAGGCTGGGAGCTGCGGGGCTGGCAGTTCCCACCCAGCTCCAGCCCGAGCTGCTCAGCCCTGGTGGCCCAGCAGGGTCCCACCCCGAGCACAGCCCTGCCCTGCCGCAGGACCCCCTCCAAGGTGACACCGGAGGCTCTGACAAGGACACCTGGCCGGGCTCCCACACGGCAGCCCCTGACACGGAGGCAGCAGAGGGAGAGGGATGGATAAGAGAGGGTGGATAAGAGCGAGGTGCAGGGCTGGAAACTGGAGCTGCTCACATGACTGGGGAGCTGCTGCCAGGCTCTGGGGCCATGCAAAGTGCAGCAAGGTGGCACAGCAAGCCGGGGGTGAGGAGCCTTAACCCCCACCAGCCCTGCCTGGGGTTTCAGACCCCGTGGGACGTGGCACTGCCAGGCTGGAGGTGACTCCCCCTGCACCAGAGGGGACCCCCGGCTCTGATGCTCCTGACCCAGAGGTGGCTCCTGGGTCAGAGCAGCTCCTGTCAGGTGCAGAGCTCAGCTCTGGAGCTCAGGCCAGCCCACCCTGGGGTCTCTGTCTTTCTGTTGATCCCTGGGGTCAGAAAGGGGGGGACAAGGCTTGGGGGCAGGGTGGCACAGGGCAGGGTGGCGAGGGAGGTGGCACAGCACACGGAGCAGCTAAAGGATCTGATTTAAGTGTCAGAACTCGTGCTTGTGGGCTTCACCCCAACTGGTTTGGGAAGAGCAGAAGGGCCCCCAACTGGTTTGGGAGGAGGAGAGGGGCCCCAGCCCTCAGCTGCTGCCGCAGGGAGCGGCCAGACCCCTCCTCTGGTGCCCTGTTGGAGCCTGCCTGGGGTTTTGGGGAGGGGAAAGGTGTGGTCCCTCACAGGAGAGAATTTGCAACAGCACAAAGCTTTGTGCTTGTGGGTTTGCATGTGCTCCCGAAGGAGCTTCTTGCCCTCCTAGGGGTTTTTCTATCTGGAGATCTCGGAGCAGTTTCTTTGCAGGGTGAGTCAGTTGTTTGCAGAGTAGGAAGCCTGAGGAAAGCAGGTTGGCAGCACCAGCTCCAGGCTGTGGCTCCCAGAAATGTTTCCTGCAGAGCCAAAAAGCAAGGACAGAGCCCAGCCCCTGGGGGCAGTGGCCTGGCCAGGACACCCGACAGTGCCCGGGTGTGGACCCGGACACAGCAAAGCCTTGTGCAGCCCCAGGAAATCCCCAGAGCAAACAGGCTGTGCTGCTGGAAGCCCCTGCCCGGCCTCCCTGGAGGGTTCTCAGCCCCACCATCCACCTGTGAGCGTGTCCGTGCCTCCACAGACCTGCTGGGACCTGCTCTCTTCTCACCTTCCCCAGCCTCGGTTTTCCCACAGAATTGGGGTGCTATCAATACTGATAATCGTTTTATCCTCGTGGTTCCCTGGCACCCACCTGGAAAATGCCCAGCTGCCAGCGTTCCCCTTCCCCAGCAGCTTCCTGGCCGGAGGGATGAGGTGACCACACTGGCTGGGGACAGTCCCCTCCAGCCAGGACACCCCCAGAAAACGGGCAATGATTTATTTGGGTGTAGCGGGGTGGGGGAGGAGAGGGACCCCCTGATACAGGAGGAGCAGTGGGGGGAGCCCCCTGTTGCTGTCCCCAGGGGATGGGGACAGGGGGGAGCAGGGTGCCAGCGCTGTGCAGGGCAGAAGCAGGAGCTGGCAGCCCGTGTCCAGCAGGAGAAGGGCTCCTGGAGGGTTTGGTGTTGGTGGCCCGACACCCCCGGCAGGGCAGGGCAGGGCAGGGCTGTCCCTGGAGCGTGCTGGAGCCGCACCGGCCGGGAGGTCAGGCTAATGCGGGCAGATCCTCCTTGTGCCTTCTTAACCTCAGCTTGAACCTTCCCCGTCTCCTGATTAGCACTAAGAGGCTGCTGGTGGCACGAGCAGCAGCTCCGAGCAGTGCCAGCCCTGTGGTGCCATCCCCGGTGCCATCCCCGAGCCCCCCCGAGCCCCCCGGAGCCGCAGCCGGGCAGGAGCCGCGCTGCCCTTCCCTGCCCCGCTGCCACCTCCCCGGCAGGAGGGGCTGGGAGTGCTCCCAGCACGGAGCACAGCCTGCCCAGGCAGTCCCTGCTCCTCACCAGGGCACCAGCGAGGTGTGAAAAGGCGCCTGGGGCTCGGGGAGGTGAAGGGGACATCCTGCAGGTGACAGGGGGACAGAGCTGGCAGGGGGATGACACCGGGCTGGGGTGGCTGGCAGGCGGCAAGCAGGTTTGTGTCCAGAGGTGTGAAGGGGCAGGATTTGGGCAGGATTTGGGCAGGATTTGGGCAGGATTTGGGCCGGGTGTGAGCTGAGCTCCGTTTCACAGCCGTGGATGACACCGGGTGGCACAGCGTGCTGGGAATTCCAGCAGAGCCAGGCTGGAGGAGTTCAGGGATTCCCAGGGGAGATTTTGGGAGCTTGGAAGATCCCGAGGCTGTGGCCAGGCTTGGTGGCACAGCCACCCCCCAGCATGGCACGAGGTGGTGATGTCCCCACGGGCAGGGGCTCTGCCTGTCTCTCAGTGCCACCCCAGGGCTGGCTTGGTGCTGTGGGCAGCTGCAGGGGCAGCTGCTGCTTCCAGGCAGGGATTTGGTGTTGGAGCCAGCTGAGAGGGGTGAAGAGCTGCCAGTGCCAGGGTGAGCAGTGCCATGGAGCTGAGCTGGTGCTGGGTGGGACAGGGCTGTGCCAGAGGAGGATGTTGGCAGTGTCCTCTGGGCACAAAGAGCCTCGTGGAGCCCTTTGGGTGCTGGGTGGGACAGGGCTGTGCCAGGGGAGGATGTTGGCAGTGTCCTCTGGGCACAAAGAGCCTCATGGAGCCCTTTGGGTGCTGGGTGGGACAGGGCTGTGCCAGGGGAGGATGTTGGCAGTGTCCTCTGGGCACAAAGAGCCCTGCCAGCCTCCGAGCTGGGCACCACACCTCCGAAGGGGCTGGTGGGCAGAGCAGGGCAGGGACAGGGCTGCTCCTCCTCCCCAGTGCCCACAGCAGTCATGTGGCCGCTGGCTGCGGGGACATCGCAAGAGGAAGGTCTGAAAATAATCACCCCCTCATGTTTTCCTTGCCACAGGAGGGAGTTGCCACCGTGGGGAATTCTTGTGACCGGCAGTGCTGGCTCACAGTCAGCTCCTGGGTGAGTCAGGACTTGTCCCCTGCCGTGGCACAGCCTGGTCCCCCCGTGCTGCCAGCCTGGCTCCCGGGGCTCCCCAGCTTGTCTGGAGCCTTCACTGCCACCTCCAGTGCTGTGTGTGAGTGGCAGCAATCCCAACAATTTCACTGTCTCGACGTCCTGCTGGCCTCAACCACGGTCCCCACTGCTCCCAGTCCCACTGGGCATCTTCTTGGGGTGGCAGGGCTTGTGCCACCTCTTGCTCTGCCCTTGCCCCACGCAGGCTGTGCTGCTCACAGAGGGACAGCAGGAAGGAGGTGGGTGCTGCTGGGGGAGCCCTGCCTGCTCCTGCTCCTGCTCCTGCTCCTTCCCTGCCTGTCCCCACGGCCAGGGGATCCCAGGGCAGGGCTGGAGAGCTCAGAGCTGATGGGACATTTCAGTCCCCACGGTGCTTTGTACCCAGCCCAGCACGTGCCAGCTGCTGTCTGTTGGTCCTGCCTTTGGTTTGGGGCAGGTAACAAGGGATTTCTTTGAAAACCACAGGCAAAGGGACCTGTGCCCTGCCTGGCTGATGCCATCGAGTGGTGACAGGGACAGGGCTGGCAGCAGCCATGGGCACAGGGGTGTTTGGGGTGCTGGATCAGCAGGTGCTGCGTGGTGTTTGCCAGGCTGGCTGCTGGCAGGGCTGGTTGCCTTGGGGTGCTGCTGTTTGGCCCCAGCGGTGCAGGATGAAGCTGGGGAGGCACAATTCAGAGTGCCCAGGTGTGCTGGCACTGCCTGGCCAGCCCTGGCAGAGCACAGGGACACAGCATGGCCAGACAGGGCTGTTTCCATTAGGTGGTGTTGAGAGAGGAGGTGGCTCCTTGGGAACAGCCCGTTCCCTGCTGTGCCTGCTCCGTGCATGGGGCTCAGCCCTTGCCCATGCCTGGCACCAGTGCTGGGGCTGATTTAGGGTGTTGCAGGGTCTCCCTGGTGGGTGCTGCAGCCCTGGGCTGGCCCTGGAGCTCAGGCAGACCCAAAGTGGACTCTGATTTGGAGCCTGAATAAGGGAGCTGAGCTCAGTGTGGACGTGCAGTTCTGTAACCTGTGCTGCACTTCGCTGCTGCCCTTCTTCCTAATCCCGACACACCTTTGTTTGAAGTATTCCAGCAGAGTGTTGTTTATCCAGGGCATTATTACCAGTATCTCAGGCTCCTTTTTTCTATCCTGTGACTCAAGGACAGTTTAGTGCAATTTCTTCCATCTCTGCTCCGTATCAAAGTTATCCTGGCAAGTTCATGTTTATTGTTTGCGGTTAATGTTTAATATTTCCCATTGCTGGCATCTCATGGTTGATCTTAATTACACCCTTCTAATGTAAGACAAAAGTCAGCGAGCGAGACCGTGGTCAGGCTGGGGCTGGGGCTCAGGGCCTGGCACTGGGCACCCCTTTTCCCACTCAGAACCCTCTTTTTGCACTCAGAACACCTTTTCCTACTCAGCACGGCTCAGGCTGCGTTGGGAGGGTGTTGTCATGGAATCACAGAACCATTCAGGCTGGAAAAGACTTCTGAGATGATCAGGTCTAACCTTTGAGTCCAACCTCTGAGTCCAAGCTGTGTTGGCACAGTGTGCCCGGCGTGGGGCCCAGCAGCTCCCACGTGCTGCAGCAAGCTGGACCAGCAGAAGTTGGTTTGGAGTAGCTCAGGAGGAAGAAAAGAGCTGCAATTTGCTTAGTCCAGGCTTTAAATGAGGTTTTGCCTCTTGCTGGCTGGGCTGAATCGTTAAAACGGATTAGTAGAAAGTTAAAAAAAAAAAAGCAATTAAAAATTAACAGGGGGGCAGAGGGCAAAATGCCTGGCAGGACAGCGAGGTGCCACATGCTCCGTGCAGCCTGGGAGGTTCCTGTGTGCCTCTGCCCCAAACCTGG
Source organism: Rhipidura dahli (assembly GCA_013399225.1). Taxonomy (NCBI): domain Eukaryota; kingdom Metazoa; phylum Chordata; class Aves; order Passeriformes; family Rhipiduridae; genus Rhipidura; species Rhipidura dahli. Next base: position 31,981 of record VXAC01004441.1, on the reverse strand, counting down.
GGGGGATGAGGAGCTGCCTGTGCTCCCCTGCGCTGTGTCACCCGCCCTGGGTGCAGGCAGGGTCCCCTCAGCCCCACTCGTCCTTCGGGGGGGGTCTGAGGTTATAAATATCGGGGGTGTCAGGGGGCAGCGGGGCCAAGGCACAACCCGACACCACCTCTCCCTCACTGACAGTGACATTTTGTCAAATGCCACTGGGAAGGGGGGTTGCTTATCTGCTGGCACACACTCTGGTGACCTTCACAGCTCTGGCCAGGTGCCTCCTTGCTGTATTTACACTTATTTATAGCTCTCTCCTCCATTGCCACCTCTGCCCTCCTCCCTGGTGCTGGAGCCAGCCTGCCCACCCCGCACATCTCCCCATCCCTCTGGGCTGGGATGCAGCTGGGGATGATGAGGGGCTGGCAGCACCCAGCCTGGCTGCTGGTGGGCTGGTGCCATGGGGGCTGTGTGCTGGGAGCTGTGGGGACAGCAGGGTGCAGTGGGGGTCATGCCCCCAAAGCCTCCTCTGGGGCACCTCAGGAGGCTGCTGGGGGTCTGCAGGCACCCAGTGCTGCCTGCCTGAAAGGGGTGAGTGGCTGTGCCCAGTGCCACAGGAGCCAGCCCAGTGCCACACCAGCCATCCCAGTGTCACACCAGCCAGCCCAGTGTCAC
>VXAC01004441.1:0-31234 GCA_013399225.1 Rhipidura dahli | reverse complement strand
CCTGTGTCACACCAGCCATCCCAGTGCCACAGCAGCCATCCCAGTGTCACACCAGCCATCCCAGTGCCACACCAGCCTGTGTCACACCAGCCAGCCCAGTGTCACACCAGCCATCCCAGTGTCACACCAGCCTGTGTCACACCAGCCATCCCAGTGCCACAGCAGCCATCCCAGTGCCAGCTGCCCGGGGAGGCCCCGTTCCCCATCTCCCCGCAGGGCTGTAATCCCTGTTTGAGGCACTCTGTGATTACAGATTTCCCTGATAAGCCCAGACGACTCTGCCAAACCCCTGCCCAAGGATTTTCTTTCCTTTTTCGAGTCAGGCCCAGGTGAGGATGAGGAGGGAGGAACTCCCCTTGGGGCCGAGGGAGGGCTGGTGGGAGCAGCACTCGGTGCTGTCAGCATTTCTCACCTGCTGCTGCTTTGGGTCCCAGCCTGAACGCCCCTGGCTGATTTGGGGCTGTGTGTGCAGCACGTGTGGATGTACATTTATTATCCCTTTACCCTTTGGGTAGGCTTTTGGCCCTGCAGGGAGGGTTTGAGTCACCATTTGCTCCCCAGCAAGGAGCAGGCTGCCCATTCCCAGCTGCTTCCCTTGGCCCCTCCGAGGTGCTGCCTCTCTCCTTCCTTTTTTTCCATGCACCACGGTGGCACCTGAGTGACAGGGCCACCTCAGAGCGCCCCAGGGCTGCTGTGCAGGCTGTGCCCAGCTGCCCTGGCAGGCTCAGGCAGGGTGAGGCTCCAGAAGGTGCTTTGTTGCCCGTGGCCAGCGGTGCTTCAGAGGCTGCCAGTGGTGCAGGCTGAGTGAGCACGAGCAGCGCGTGTGCCACGGCCCCGTGTGTGTGCCCACAGCCCACGCCAAAGCACTTGGCCCACACTTCAAGGAGTTGGACCCGGGGGTTCTGCAGATAAGGGTAATTTCTGCCGGTGCTGTGGCTGGAGGGAGACAGAGGAGAGCACCTGCAGGTCTCTCTGTCACGGTCACTGCGCTGTCCCCAGCTCCCCGAGCCACTTAAGCAGAGCAGACAATGAGCTGAGCACTGGTTTAGGTTGCTGCTCCCTGGCAGCTGGGCTGTTCCTGCCCTCCCTGGGCTGTTCCTGCCCTCCCTGGGCTGATGGATACAGCCAGCAGCCTGACCCCAGCCAGCCTCTCCAGTCCTGCTGGCTGGGATGGGACGGGGGGTGTTCGTTTGGGGAGCCCAAGCTGACACTGAGAGAGAGGAAAACATTTCCTGTCTCGTTAATCCAGTGTTTGAATTAGAGCTGGGCTTGGAGAGGAGTCTCGTGTCTCTTCAGAGATAAAACCTCACGTGCCAGAATTCACACTGCTCCAAAGCAGAACTGAGAGGGACATGTCCCACCTGCTGTCCCAGGGTGTTGGGAGCCAGCACTGAGCTGGGGCATCCTTGGGTGCAGCCCAGGACACGTGCCAGAGCTTCTGGGGACACTGGTGACAGTGACCATCCTCACAACCGGGCAGGGAGATGGAGCCAACCCCTGTGCCAGCTCCTCGTGCTGCCTCGCCTTGCCACTGCCCTGGGCAGGACAGACTGGGGACATGGCAGAGGGACAGGGAGTGGGAACAGCTGAGGCTCTGCTGGGTGCAGCCCCAGGAGCTCTTCCAGTGCCTGGAGATGAAGGGATGCTGCCCAAGGAGCCAGCAGGAGCTCCTGGACTGAGTTGCTCACAGGTTCCCAGGAGAAGGTTTAGGGGCTGGGGGAAGCTGGTCCCTCCTCACCTGCTGTGCTCAGGGACAGGCCCTGCTGGCACTGCTCTGGGAGGGTTTAGGGGCAGTCCCGGCACAGGAGAGTTGCAGGGTGACCTCTGATGTCCTTGTCAGACAGTTTGGAGACTGTCCCCAGAGCTCCTGCCCGCTCTGCCGTGGGCATGGACAGGGGCTGGCACTGGGCTGGGCACAGGGCTCTCCAGCTCTGCAGCTGTCCCAGCTCCAGCAGCCTCAGCAGGGGCGTGGAATGAGCACAGGCCCTCGGTGTGAGGCAAGCTCTGCTGCCACAACTGAGGTGACAAACCCCTCAGAGCAGGCAAGGCTGTCCCAGCTCTGCAGCAGGTGAATAAAAGTCCCTGCAGGGGAAGCTCCGTGCAGCATCTGAGCGAGGATCAGCTGCCTGTGCCCGGGAATTGTGAGCTCACCTCTGCTGGGGCTCAGGTCAGACCTGGTTCATGCTTTAAAGAAAGCTGAGGGAGATGTCTCTCAGTGGAGGCCATTGCCAAATGCCCTCCACCTTCCAGTTTTGGCTTCCAGGAACAGCTGCTGGAGGGGGTGCCCAGGCTGGGGCTCCTGCTCTCCCCGAGGATGGAGGGCTTGGCATGGGAGCACCTGTGTAGCTGCCTGGGCATCTCCTCCCTGGAGCAGGGATTCAGCAGGCACTGCCAGCAGCTCTGTGGTGGCAGCCTCGCTGCAGCACACCCGAGCCAGGTGTCTGGGCTGGAGGATGCCTCCGAATTTCTGAGCATGTCTCCATGGGTGTTCGCTGGCTGCACACCAAGAACCCATGGCTGATCTTCCTACAAAGTCCCGAGTAAAATTAGAACAAAAGTTCACTCCTCTCCCAGGGCAGCAGGAAGTGCAAAGGGTGGGAAAAAGGGAGAGTCAGAGCAGATGAGGTCCCGTGCCCACAAGCAGCCTCCCCATCGCTGCTGCCACCCCCAAGCCGGGCAGGGGGCTGGGCCAGTCCCCACCCCTGTGGCCAGCCCAGAGGGGCTCAGTGCTGCCCAGGGTGATGGGTTCTGAGCTGGGAGTGATGGATTCCCTCTGGAGCCCCAGGTCTGTGGTGGCTGGGCTGGGTGAATGGCCCTGTCTGGCAGAGGGGACTGGCTGGAGCGCTGGGGTGCCCCTGTGGGTGACCCCACTAAACAAAGGCTCTCCCCGTGTTTTTCAAGGAGGAGGAGGAGGCTCAACACAGACAGAGCTGAGTTTTTGGGCATTCCTGACCTGTGGTAGGCAGGAACCTGGGAGCATCCCCAGCGTGGCAGTGGAGTGCCCAGAGAGGGCAGCTCAGCAGCCTTCGATTGCAGGGGTTTATTTTTACCCAGCCCTGTTGCCAATGGGGACATGTCACATCTGTGGAGCTGATCAAAAGACATCCCGAGCACTGGTGTCAGCTGCTCCTTGTGATCTCAGCACCAGGATCTTTTCCCTTGTGGCATATCAAAAGGAGCAGGAGAATTTGACTGCTCTGCTATTTTTAATTGCACGCACACACGCACACACAGAGACACACGTATATCTGTGTATGTATGGCTGGGCTAAAAATAAAAGCCTCTGCCTGTGTTCCCATGGGAAGATTTGGGGAGAAGGGGGAGACAAAGTTGTCGCAAGACTTTTTTTCTGGAGCAGGGGACAGGAAGGCAGGGACGAGCCACAGCAGGTAAGGGACACGTCTGAAAGGCCAAAGGACATTTGATCCCACAGCAGTCCCGGCTGCCCCTGAGCAGAGGGGACAGAGCAAGGGGAAAGGCAGCATCTGTGCCCCCCAGAGCTGGCAGTGACCTGCTCTGACACCTGGAACAAAGGTTTTTGCAGGGCACGTTAGAAAAGCCCCATCTCTGGGGGGCCAGTGAGGAGTATCAGCTCACAGAGCCACTCAGGGTTGCCTGATAACACTGTGGCACCACGCTTGAGCTATTTAGCTGATACACCTCTCTCCAGAAAAAAGGTCAAGGGAAGGTGCAGGGAGAACATCCCCCAGAGTGGGGGCAGCTCCCTGCAGCCCCCAGCCCCACTGTGGCCCTGGGCACGGCTGGGACGTGGCACTGGTTCACCATCAGGCCATAAAACCACTGTCCCCTGCCCTTGCTGTGCCCTCCAAGGTGCTCTCCCCGTGTTAGACCTCCCCTGGGACTGGCCAGGGTGGGGAGCAGGTGAGAAATGCGAAATGGGAGTGTGTGTGTGCACGGGAGCATCCTCTGGAGCATCCTCAGGGTGGTGGGGAGCGTGGCGGGCAGGCTCCTCAGCCTGGGGGAGCACAGTCAATAATCCCAGATTATCCCAATTTGAAAAACAAAAAAAATGAGGAGAGAAGGAGAGAAAAGCTGTCTTTTCCATCTCTGCAGCTGGGTTTGAAATCCCTTTTCCTTCCCACTGAGTGACGGAGGAGACCCTTCCAGGGTGCTTCAGGAGGAGGGGCCCCCACGTTCCCCCGCAGCCTCTCTCACATGCTCTGATGTTTGCCTGCTCCAAAACCCATTTGCTCTGTAAATAAACTTGCTTCCTTCACTGCCAGAAAACTCCCCTTGGGCAGCCAGTGCTGGGAGGAGCCGCACCAGACCTTTCCCCTCCGTGTTTTAACCTGGACACTGAGGCACAACCAGGCACGGTCCAAATGCCAGGGCAGGCAGCGGGTGCTGGTGCCAGCCCTGGCTCCCTCGGGTGCTGGGTGCTGCCATGGGGTTTTGTGGCTGGAAGCCAGGCCCAGGTGGGGCAGGTGCCAGCTCCTTTCTGTGGTGAAATGAAGGTGTTTAGCTCAGTTCCTGGAGCTCCCATCACCCCGTGTGCTCTCACACATCCATTCATTCCTGTGCTGTTCTTCTCGTCCTGCGTGGTGCAGGGAGCAGGGTCTGGGTTGCCTTGGCGGTGCCTTGGGATGTGCGGCTTTCCCAGGGGGATGTCCCCAAGTGGTTCAGGGCCACGTGGAGGGGACAGGGTGAGGAGCAGCTGTGATCTGTGTGCTGCTGTCCCGAGTCTCCTGTGCTGATCCCCAGGCCACCCAGATAAGCTGGGTGTCACTTTTAGGGCACCAAGGGCAGCAGTTGCCCCCTAAGAGCCCCCAGCTTGCCCGGGTGGCTGTGCCGTGCCCGGAGCATCTGCCCTCTGGAGAGACGAGGCTCTTCCCGTGCAGATGCTGCTGTTCCCAGCGCTGGGAGCCCGAAGGGGTTTGGTGACAGCTGCGGGGCTGTTCGGTGACCGGTGCCAGGCTGGTGTGCCCTCCACACCCCGCCGGTGCCGAGTCCTTTCTCCCGGAGCCGGGTGGGCAGCGGGGCTGGGGCTGTGCTGTGCCCATGGCGGGGAGGATGCTGCTGCCTTTTTGCTGCTCGCACCTGTGGCCTCACGCCGTTTCTCTCCTTTCCTGTGCGCAGTATGAGGTGTCTGGCGAGGAGCACCTCTACTCCGACTTCCCCGAGATCGATCTGTCCCAGCTGGACGCCGGCGACCTGGACTCTGCCGGCTGCTTCAGCGAGCTGCAGTGGGGCGGGGAGCACTCGGAGACCGACTCCAGCCAGTACAGCACCGACGACTCCGAGCTCTTCCAGGTACCCCCATCCCCCCCGAGGATGGAGGCAGGGGGAGAAGGAGGGCGGCAGGAGGGGGGAAGCACACACAGCTATTAATATCTCCTCCCCAGCTGATTAGTGCTCCATTAATTGGTGCTCCGGCTCTAAATGGGGCAAGCGGAGTAGGGCTAACGAGGAGCTGGAGGAGGAGGAGCAGGGGAGGCTGCTGAGCCAGCCCTCCTGAGCTGGATTATTCATAGGGAGCTGCAGCCGGCGTGCAGCGTGTCCTGTTCCATTCCTGGAATGCCAGGGCGGCACTGCGGGGGTCTCGGCACTGGGAAAATTCCCTTCCCGGGAGCAGGGAGCAGCCCCTTCCTTCGGCTTCCCAGCTCTAGCAGCCTCCTCTGCGTGGGGCTGGAGTCCCTTTGGCAGAGGGGCTGGTTCCTGTCCTCGGCTCTGGGCTGGGATGGATCCATGGCTGGGGCAGGGGATTCTCCTGGGCACAGGCAGGGCTGCTCCACGTCCCTCTCTGTCTCTGTTTCATCTCCTGGAGCTGTGAGGACAGGCAGGGCTGTGGGCACAGCACAGGCAGGTTGGAGGCAGGGAGATGCAGAGGGGACCAGGCATGGAGCAGGCTGGGCAGCCCCCTTGCCTTGCCCAAAGCTCATGCCATGCCCTGGATGTGCCTGTCCTTGGGGCTGGGGTCTCTGTGCCCTCCTCAGCAGCACCCAGGCCTTTACCCCCTCGGACAAGGAGGCTGTGACCCACTGGTACCAGCTAATCACCAATCCTGGGTTACATTTTGGGAGGAGGAGGATTTCTATTTAAACAAGGAGATTAAAAAAAGCCTCAATATTTTCTAACCTGCCCATAATAACAACCCTCTGGCTTTTTATGCTGGGCTGATGCTGTGCTTGAAAATGGTCCAGTCCAGCTGAGGGACCTTCATCACGAGACGCATATTTTCCGTGAACTTCCTGGGGAAAAGATAAACAGAAAAGAAATGCAAAAGCCAGGCCGATGAGGAGCAGTGGAGGATGATGAAATGTATCCCACTGAACTTGTATGCACAGCAATCTCGTGCCAATAGCGGGAGGAAAAGAAACGGAGCCAAAAATGGAGCATCCTGCTGTCTTTCCCTGGAGCCTGCTCTAGTAACTGCGAGCAAGGTTAGGGCATGGAACAAAAGATGTTTAATTTTCCAACAAGAGGAGAGGAACACAAGAGGCTGTTTGCAGCCTCTGAGCCTGGCTTTACCCCCGTGCTAATTTTATCACTGATGGTAGCCTGCTTCTCGTTGGACATGGTTTACATTCACATGGTGATGGAGGAGGACCAAAAAGAAGGAGCTCCTGGCTCACTCCAGCCATTCCTCAGCTTCTGCATCCTCTTCTGGGCTTCAGCACTGTATTGCCAGACTGGAAGGGAACTCGTGGGGCTGTGTGGGACTGGGAGGGCACTGGGAAAGCTGGAGGTGCATCAGCAAAGCCAAAGCCCCGATGGAAGGAGGGACCCAAGGCAAGCTGGAGCAGTGGGCAGGGAGGAGGCAGAAGCAGCCCCTGGCCCTGCCTGGCCCACAGTGAGATGGGCTGTGTGCTACAGCTGCCCTGAGCCAGTTTTTGGGTGAACAGCATGGTCTGGGGATGCTGATGGGAGGCTGGGGAGTGACTGGGGCTGTGCTCTGGACAGGGTCCCTCACAGAGCACTGGGTGCTCCAGCTTTAAGTGTGAGGGCTGAGAGCTCCTGAGGAGCCTGTGTTTGGGGGCTTTTAGTGAACACAGAACTCAGAGTTATTGTTGGCACAGGCTGTGGCATCTGGCCAGTGCTGCAGCCAGGGCTGAGCTTCCCCTGTGCCCTCTTGTCCACTGGGCAGCCCTGGCTGAGCTCACAGCTCTTGCACTTGCAGCCCAGAGTCAGAAGGATTTGGGCCAGGAGCCTTTTCATCACAGATCCTTTATCTGCTGCTGTTTGCCTCGTGGTGGGGTGAGGGACTGTTGGGAGAGAAGTTGCTCTGCTTCACTCTTGGCCTGCTGGGGTGGAGGTGGACAGACTGATGCTCCTTTTCTGGGTCTCTCCTCATCCCATCCCAGTGCTGTGCTGGAGAAAAGCTCTCCCTGAGGGGTTCACTGGGAAGCGTGGGAGCTGCTGTGGCTCTGCTGGTCCCTCTGGAACGCCCCACGGACCCTCTGCCCAGCCTAACACCCCCTTTTTCTTCTCTGCCTGCTCCTTTCAGATAATAGACAGCGAGAACGAAGCGCTGCTGGCAGCCCTCACCGAGACTTTGGATGATATACAGGGAGATGACATGGGCCTGGCTGCCTTCCGAACTATGGAAGAGGGGGACACGCTCAACCCTGCCACCACCTCACCTGCCCCCTCCCCCAAACCCACCGCCCCGGTCACGGGGGGGCCGCCCCCGGCCCCCGAGTGTGATGAGCTGTCTCTAGTAAGAACCCACTTCCTACTGTTTAAGGTGGATTTGGATGAGCCCCAGATAAGCCGGCTGCATGGGTATGATAGGAAGCCAAGGTCTGAATTTTTTCATTCTAGGCTTAAAACTCTCTTTAACCGTCAATGCCAAAGCATATACTTGTATTGTATACGTATACATGTTCTGCATCATTGCTGTCACCTCCATCACCATCCTCACGGGAACCAGCTGTGTGTACACAAATCTATCTCTGCACGGGGTGGGGGTGGGTGGCAGAGGGCTGGGGGCTGCTTTGGCAGCACCCCCACCTGCTTTTAACCCCGTGTGCAGGTGTGGGGCTGCCCCGGGGCTCTCCCTGGCTCATCCCAGCCCCGTGCCCACGGGCAATGCTGGCTGTTCCCCCTGGCTCTGCCCCGGGCTGAGCTCCCTGCTGTCACCAGAGGGGCTTACCCGAGTGTCAGCCCCCGCCCTCGGCTTTCGGTGGGAGGGTTTGACCCTCCCTGTGCCTTCCCCCAAACCCCCTCAGAGGCTGTATGGCCTTCGGTCCCTCCACATTTGGTGGCTGGGGCATCCCTCTCAGTCCCCTTCAGTATTTGAGCTCCAGCCCCGCTCCCCTTCCCGGCCAGGATTAACTGGCAGCGTTTCCTGCCATCCCCGGCAGGTTCCGTGGGGCAGGACACCCAACCTGCTCCCTCCTGCGGCTCCCAGTGCCCCCCGCCCCGGAGCCCCCCAGCCCGGCCCCGGGGTGTCCCCAAACAAAAGCCAGCAAAGGGGAGGAGTGACATCCAGTGGTGACAGCGTGCATTTCCACCGCCCACGCCCCGCAGGGGTATATATCACACATGACCTGTATGTGTATATATAGGATGTATACGTTGCAGGGGCGGGGGGGAAAAAGGGTGCTGGGAGCTTCCCCCGACAGGAACCTCACTCCTAAAAAATGCCCCGGCTGGCATTTCCCGGCGGACCCTGACCCTGGCACCCCATTTCTATCATTCCCTAACTCCCCAGGGCTCCGTGCCCCCACCCCGGGCAGCACGGGAGCCCCAGATCTGTCTCTGCTGCAGTCCCCGGTGCCTACGCAGTCGTCTTGCTGTTGAGCTGTTGTCACCTCCGGTTGTTAGCGCCACACGGGAGGAATCTCAAATGTTGTTGCTGGGTGTGGGGCTTGGGTTTTTTTATCCCCAACTCCCCCTGACCAAAATTGGGGTTGAGTTGAAGGAAAATGTTCCGCTGACCCAGCTGTCAGAAGTGGTGGCACTGCGGGTGACCCGGGGAAAACCCCGCTCCCGGCGCCCGTGGGCTCGACACGGAGTGCTGGGGGAGATCCTCGACAGATCCCACAGGGGTTTGCATCAGCAAAATGCCCTGAAAGCTCCTTTATGAGTCCAGGGCCTCTCTGGATGTTTTGGCTAAATGAGCCTTGCAAGGGGACCCGAGCGAGCTGTCCAAAACCATCACTCACACCAGTGAAAAGCTTCTGTCACCTCAGGGCAGCACTGATGGAGTGAGAATTTGGGATGCCACGGCAGCTCGTGGATGTGTCTGACACGAGTGGGGCTTTCCCCGGGAAGTAAATTCCCTCCTGTCCTCACTGCCCTGACCTGCCTGGGGGTCCCTGGGCTGGATGTTGTGGGGACAGGGCTGCACCCAGCCACGAGGAGGCAGGAAATACAAACCCTAACCCTCCCTGCCTGGTATTTTTTGTGCCCCATTCTTGGGTCGGATGTTGGATGATGGGATGTGCTCACGCATGAGCCAAGGGGCTGTGGCCCCCCGGGGCGTTTTCTCCTGCCCTCGCTGCGATGCCGACTCCTTTTCTCGCCCCTTCTCTTTGCAGCTGAAGAAGCTGCTCCTCTCTCCGTCGCCTCCGAGCTGCGAGGCCCAGCGGGACGGCAGCGCCCGGCGCCCGGGGACCCCAAAGTCCCGGCCCGCACGGCCCTGCACAAAGGTACCTCCTTTGCAGCACCCACCTCCTGGGAGCCGTGCCGAAGGATGCTGTGGGCAGCCTCTGGGCTGGGCAAGGGGTCAGGGACTGGCAGGGACTGTCACTTGTGGTGCTCCCATCCCTCTCTGCTGCAGTCTGGGCTCTGCAAAACTTCAGATTTTGTGCTGAGTTAAGGAACACCTTGATCTCACTTGAACCCAGGCGGGGGTTTGGTCTCTCCCAACTTCCCTGAGGGCCCATTGGGAAAGCCCCAAGTGCTCCCTGGTCACCCCCTTGCCCCCCTCCCTGGTGACTTTCAGCCCAAGCCAAGGGCTTTGGCCAGGAGTCCCTGCCTGTCACACTGCAGAGCCCACCCCAACACTTGAACTGATCTGAAACCCAGCAGAAGGTGCCATCTAGGATCTTCCTACTTTGCTAATGGACACTGTGTGATGCATTAGGCCCAGAAAATTAGATTGGCTGGGAAGAGCAGCAGATCCCTCCCGGGGAGAAGGAGCATCACTGCGTGCAAGGAGGGGCAGCACTCGGGCCGGGGGGCTGACCCCAGGGACGTCGGGGTGCCAGGACCGGGGGTTTTGAGGGTGCGGGGTGGCTCTGTCAGCCTCCCCCCCAGGGCTCAGGGCTGACTTTCTCCTGTCTCCTCTCGGAAGGTTGAGGGTCCCCGGGACAGGAGGGCGAGCGTCCCGCAGGCACAGAGCCGCAGCTGCACCGAGCTCCACCGGCACCTCACCTCCAGCACCTCCTGCTCCCAGACCAAAGCCCCCCAGGCACCCGAGGAGTGCCCCGGCAGCGGCCACCACCCGTCCCCGGGCGACTGCGCCCATCACGAGGACGACAGCGACTCCAGCGAGGACTCGCTGAGCTCCGGCGATTCGGTGGCCGCGTTGTCCTCGGCGGAGGATGGCGCAGGCAGCCGGTTCCCGTGCGAGGGCGAGCTGCGCTCGGTGCTGGAGCTCATCCGCTACATGCACACCTACTGCCTGCCCCCTCGCAAGCTGCCCGCCCGCGACCCCGCCGACAGCAAACCCCAGCCCTGCAGCAGCCCTTTCAAGAGAGCCAAACCGGACTGTGCCCCAGCGCCGGGCAGCGCCCAGAGCCGACCGGGCTGCGCCTGGCAGGCGGCCGGCGGCTGCAAAAAGCCCGGAGCGTCCTTCTCCATCCTGAAGGAGCTGCTGGCGCGGGACCTGCTGTGTGATGTGAGCAAGCCATACCGCCTGGGCAAGCCCGTGTACGCGGCCCTGGCGCGGCCGCCCGGCTGCTGCTCCCCCGAGCCGCCCCAAGGGGAGGATGCCGCCGGCACTTGCACGTCCAGAGCCAAAGCGGCCGCGGAGAAAGGCGAGCCCCGGCAGAGCCCCGGGGTCGAGGCGGAGGCGCCCCGGGAGCTGGGTGGCCTTGAGGACGATGCCGGGAAGCAGGAGGGCAGCCCGGGTGCGGGGAAGGCGGCCCGCAAGCAGGACAGCGCTGTTTACGCCGTGCGCCGCTCCAAGAGACTCAACCCCGAGCTCGGGCACTGGCTCTCGTTCCTTGACGAGCCCCCCCCCGGGTCTTCTGTGCCCCTGGGCTGCAGGGAGCCCGCTCCGTGCCCACTGCTGGAGGGCTTCTCTGCCGAAGAGCCGGCGGCCGAAGTGGAGGTGGGGGCCACAGCCCCGTCGGCGGAACCCCAGCCCCTCTGCCTGGGCTCGCTGGGGGATGGCGAGGTGGGCGCTGAGAGCCGGCGCTGTGCCCTCCTGGAGCAAACAGGTGAGGGGGGCTGGGGGTCTGTTCTCTCTTGGGGTGCTTTTTTCAATCCATGGGCATCTTCTGCCTCAGTTTCCCCGTCCTTAAAAAGAGGTGAAGGAGTTGGTGTGGCCATAACCCAGCAGGGACCAGGTTGCCCCATCCGTCCAGATTCTTCCCCACGGGTTCACCCTGAGCCCGGGCTCCGGGGTTCAGCTGCAGTGGTGCCCCAAAACCACAGCAAGGTGCTGGTGCAGGAATGGCTCAGCCCTGGCAGCGTGAGCCGTCCCCCTCAGGTGGGCAAAGCCCCCAGTGGGCACTGCAGAGATACAGCTGCAGTGGTAACCTGCTTCTCCTCCTGCCTTTCAGAAACCCCCAGGTGTCTCACGCTGTCCTTGGCACAAACGTAAGTGCAGATGGGGCTGAACGAAGCAATCTGGGTCTGGAAAGTGCCTGGGGTTGTGTGGCTGGGCAGAGCCTCTGCAGGCAGCACAGGGAGCTGCTGGGCACGGGGCTGTGGGGAGCCACGGGGTGCAAGGAGCTGGGGGAGCCCTCAGGGCAGGGCATTTTGTGCGTGCCCTGGAGCTGCTCACCCCGCTGCCCTTGTGGGGTTACTCTGTGGGCAGTGTTTTCTCATCTTTCTTTTGGATTTGGGGGCTGTGGTTCACCTGAACACTTCCTCTCTGCTGATATTCTGCTCTTCTCCAGTGACCCAACCTTTGGGAAGAGAAACTTTGAGCCCATGCTGACTGTGGAGCTGTGTGGGACAGCAGGTAGGACAGGCTTTGAATTTTTTAGTTTTGCAAAGATCTTCTTTAGGAGGGGGCTCATTTACCCTAAATTCAGCCTGGAGCCATCAGCTGCAGCCCACCCAGCCGAGGCGGGGCACCTTCATCCCCTTCACACCGCAAACACGGGAGACTCCGTGTGCTGCCACACCCGAGCACCCTGAGCAGCTCCGGGGAGTGCATTTGGGGTGGGAGGAGCTGTTCAGGGGGGGCCCTGCATGAGCCAGGAGGGAAGGGAGAGTCCTCTGGTCCCTCCTGGGATCAAGACATCCTTCCCGTTCCCCCACGTACCACTGGATGAAGCTGTGGGGGCCGAGGGTGCAGCCCAGGACTGGGGTGGGACAGGGCAGGACGGAGGGAGCAGAGCTGACTCCTGCCCTTTCTTTGGGGGGGGGGTTCAGGTCTCACACCGCCCACCACGCCGCCGTATAAACCCGCCGAGGAGGACCTGTACAAGCCAGACATCCCCCAGGAGCCAGGCAAGGAGGACGGGATGACCCCCAGCCCCGGGGGCGCCGGGGATGCGGCAGCCTTGCGGAAAGCCCCCAGGAAGCACCCGGAGAGGACGGAGCTGTTCGCACACCTGAGCCGGGCGGGCGGGCGCCCACTCCCCGAGCAGCCGGGCTTGCTCAAGCGGCCCTTCTCCCGCTCCTTCGGGGACCATGACTACTGCCAGGTGCTGAAACCCGAGGCTGCTCTGCAGAGGAAGGTGCTCAAGTCGTGGGAACCGCCGAGCCAGGTGGAGACGGAGCACAAGAGGAGGGTCCCGGCCGCCCACTACCAGGGACTGGAGCTCGTCAAGGACACGGGCATGGAGATGCTGTGGAAGGACGGCGTTAAGCAGCTGAGAGACCAGGAGATCAGAGCCAGCTTAACAAAGCACTTTGGCTTTCTGGACAGTGCCCTCGACGACGAGGACATGGTCTTCTGCAAGACCCCCGAGTATGACACCGTCTTTGAGGACAGCTGCAGTGAGAGCGGCTCCCCCGTGGAGGAGGAGGATGAAGAGGAGGAGGAGGAGGAGGAGGAAGAGGAGGAGCACGGCAACGGCAAGCTGTGCCTGCGGAGAAACCCCCTTTCCAGGAGCAGTTTGCATTACTGCTCCCGGAGCAGGTCCAGCTCGGGCTCCTCGTGCTGCCGGTCGCGCTCCCCTGCCAGCAGACGCACCTTCAGGTACGGGGAGGGGGGCACGGGGACACTGGGACTGGTTTTGCCCCCTGAATTTTTGCCATGGTGCAGGGCAGCCCCAGTGCTCTCTGCTCTGCTGGCCCAAGTAGTAAAGATGCTGATTAATGAAAGAAAAGCTACGAAAATAATTGGTGCTGCATCAGCCACTGCTGCAAACATCAGCCATGGCTTGAGGAAGCAGCAGCAGAGCAAAGCAGCCAGAGGGTTCCATGGGTGACAGGGCATGGGCAGGGACCTGAGCTGGGCATGGGAAGGGGCAGGTGCTGGCTGGGAACACCCTGGCATCTGAGGAAAAACTTCCCAGAGTCCTCCCCAGTGTTTCCAGAGCCCAGTCTCTCCTTGGCTGCCAGTGCCCCTGAGTGCCCACCCGCTGCTGTGTGGGTGTCTCAGCTTCTCACTGGTGTTTGAAGCTTTCCCCAGCAGCTCCCCCAGCCCCGGGCTGACCTCCTGTCCCTCCCTTGCAGGTGTGAGAACGGCGAGCAGTGTCAGGGCGGGAGCGGGCACCGGGGCCAGCTGGAGAAGAGGCGGGAAAAGGCCATCGTAAGTGAGGGGGGACCCCGTGGGGACAAAGCAGCCCCAGCCCTCAGCTCATCCCCTGCTCCAAAAAGCAGCAGTGGAGCCCATTAGCCCTGGCTTCAGTATCCCTTGGTGCGAGGCCAGTGTTAAACAAGGACATGGGGGTGGAGGGGAGAGGAAAACCCAGGGAGCAGCGGAAGCCGCCAGCGATTGGCAACACACGGAGTCCTTGGCACGGGGATGCCCAGAGCATCCTACGCTGGTGCCTTAGTGCACTTGGCACTGGCAGTTTGTGGGGTGAACTGGGCAATCCCTGAAGCTGCTCAGCTGGCACACATGTGGCCCCACTGCATCCTTGTGCACCAGGAACTCGTGGGCACATGCTGGGAGCTGGGAGCTGGGAGAGGAGTGGGCACGTGTGCACACACACACTCACACACACTCTCATGCACGCTGCTTTGGCACTTTTTCCTTCAATGCAATGGGATTTTGCCCCTAGCAATTCTTGGGAATATATCCCAGGAGAAGCTGAAAGGGCTGCAAGAATGCAGGAGGATTTTAAAAGAGAAGAAGGGGGTGGTGGTTGGTTGTGGCTGTGCTGGGGGGGACACTTTGACCTGGCTGGAGCAGAGACAGCCAGATCCTGGAGATGTCAGGCTGTGTCCATGGCAGTGTTTCTCAGTGCTGGCTTGCAGGGGCTCCTCCACAGCCCATCAGCAGCACAGAGGTGCAGGGTCTGAGCCTGAAAGCTTTTGGTTGCTTTGGCAGGGGGAAGGCCGGGTGGTGTACATCAGAAACCTCTCCAGCAGCATGAGCTCCAGCGAGCTGAAGAAACGCTTTGAAGTGTTTGGTGAAATCGTGGAGTGTCAGGTCCTGTCCAGGACTAACAGGTGGGTGGGCAGTGAGCTGTGGTCCAGGGCTCCAGCAGCTACAGGCAGCCCCTCTCCCCAGGCCCCATCAGTACTGCCAGCAGGTGCCCCATCCACCCCCTGGGTAGCCCAGCCCACGCTCTTGGTGCTTTTGTCGAGGAGATTCTGTGTGTCCAGAGGTGGGAGGGCATCTGTGGGATGGAGGAGTGGAAGAATGATGGCCCAGGGGTGCAGTGCTGCATCACAAAGGCCGTGGGGCTCATCACATGCTGAATTCTCTCTCTGGCTGCCCAGGGGGGAGAAGTACGGCTTCATCACGTACCGCTATTCCGAGCACGCCGCCTTATCGCTGAAGAACGGCCCCTCGCTAAGGAAGAGGAACGAGCCCTCCTTCCAGCTCAGCTCTGGTGGCCTGGGGCGCTTCTTCTGGACCAGATACGCTGACCTGGGTGAGAAAGCAGCAGCTGCTTTGTCTCTTTCATCAGCACAGAGCTGTTACAGCACTGTTACTGCACCACTTAGCCCTGCTCACGCCTTTAGAGCCTGCAGGAAAAGCCCCGTGGCTTTCCTATGGCTCATGGAGCTGCTCATGGCTCAGACTGGTGGATTGGGAAACTGGGGAGAAGAAAAAAAGTGGTGTGAGGCCTTAGGGTGTGTTGGCTGCAAAATGTAGCATCACAGCCCCGGGGCCGCCGGGTCTCAGCTGAGCGCAGCCCGTCCTGTCTCTGCTGAGTTTCTGCACAGTGCTGGAGGCTTTCCAGCAGAAAACTCCCTTCCCAGGCATTAGAGAAGGCAGTCAGCAACATTTCATTAGCCCAAGAGGTGATGTGGGTGGTTTGCTGCTCTGCAGGGCAGATTCACCACGCTGCACATACAGTCAGCAGCCAAAGTGACAGCGCTGAAATGTGCTGTGGTGGCACGAATCCCTTCAGTGCTTCAGCAAGGTCTCGGGGACTGTGTCACCAGGGTGCAAGGCTGCAGCCTGAGCTGAGGGCCAGGAGCCAAACCCTGTGCTAGTCCTGCATGAGAAACGTGTCCCAGGCTTTGCCCAGCCCTCCTCGCTTCAGGTGTTTCACCAACACTGCATGTTTATTTCTGTACCCTCTGCAGGGGCTGAAGGGTTCTGGACCCCACCTGATGAGTGAAAGACTGAGGTCCAGAAAATAAAGCCCCAAGTCTTGACTGACCTCCAGATGCCCAGTCTGTACAAGTACTCCTTGATTTTTTAGCACCTTGCAGTACCTGCTCTGCTTACAGCAGCCGTCCCTCGACTTTGGCTGTAGGCCCAAATGTCCACTGTTCATCCAAATAAATCCCAGAGCCTCCCATTTTGGGCACAGAGAAATTAGCAAGCTGATAGCACCCCATGAGGAAGATGGTGGCTGTGCAGTGCTGTGGGGAGGAGGGCCAGAGCAGCCCCCCTACCTAAGAGAAGCCCCCTGAGTGCTCCTTAGCTGCTTTCTGCAGAGCCACCAGTCACCCCCTTCCTGCACAGCCCAGCTCGTTCCTAAAATCCTGCTTGTCCTGGTACAGGATGAGGAGTCCCCAGGCAAAGGTGAAATGCAACCACACCATTCAAAACTATACACCCAAAATGTTAAGCTGCTGTGAGATTGGGCAGCCTTAGTTCTGCTGTGTGCTCAGCCCCTGGGCTCTCCAGGGACACTCTGTGTTCAGCTCCTGGCACAGGGCTGGAAGTGGAGCAGGCTGGCTCTGCCCTGTGTCAGCCCCTCCAAATTCAGCTGCACCCAGGAGGCTTTTTCAGCCCTGGCAGTGAATGTCAGCAGTGTGTGACCTGCCCAGCTGGGCCTGGCTGCAGCCCCTGTGCCCCAGCTCTTTTTGGTGTCCCCGGTGCTGTCACCAGCACCGCTGTGTCCAGCCTGGCTGTGCAGCAGCAGGGCAGTGAGCAGTGCTCAGCTGTGCCTCAGTTTCCCTCCCCTAAGAGGCAAAGAGGACGCTGATTCCCCCTCCCTGACCCAGCTGCCTTCTGTCCCTGCCACCCCCAGATTGCGGCACGGACGAGTCCTCCCCGGCTCCGGTGAAAAGCAAGTACGAGACCATGGATTTCGACAGCTTGCTGCAGGAGGCCCAGCTCAGCCTGCATCGGTAACAGCCTTAACCTTGGAGGAATACCTCAATACCTCAGTCAAGGCACTTCCAATATGTTTACGTTTTCAAAGAAATTATTCAGTCTATGGCAAGCGAGAGAGCGAGAGAGAGCGAGAGCACGCCCGCGAGAGAGAGACTGCTGTCCCCTGATCGATGTTTACATTGAACAAAGCTGCTTCTGTCTGTGAGTCCCCATGGTGTTGATGTCTCACTGCCACACGTTAGTCCCCCCCTCTGCTTCTGACTGGTTGTTTTAGGGTGAGCCTAGGAGCCCCCCGGCCCCTCTTCCCCCTCCCGGCCCTCCCCGTGCTCCCGTCGTGGAGTTGCAGCTGTGTTCACCATAACATTTTTTTGTCCGTAGTGTGTGATGATGAAATTGTTCATTGTGAATAGAATCAGGATTATAAACTAATTTTTAATAGAAGAAGAGAAGAAAAAAAAAAGTATATACTTAAAAAAAAAATGTATTTATGGCTCAGATGTACTGTAATTCAGATTTATTGTACCGCTTCCTTGATTTTTAACTATGCACTGTAATGAGGCACTTGCCACTCAGCAAATGGGGGGTCAGAGCAGTCACGGAGCTGACATTCCCCTGCCTCCCCTGCTGGCAAACCGGGGTGCTCGGTGCTTGGCCCGGGGTCACCCACTTTGCTGTCAAAGCCATTCTTCGTGCTGGCGTGGCCCGAGCCCCCCAGCATCACCCCCATGCTGAGCTGGGTCCCGCTGGGTGATGGAGCCAGGCCCGGGCAGCTTTGCAGGCTGCAGAGGGTGGGAGAGGGATGCACTGCCTGCAGCCAGTGCTGCTCCAGCCTCTGCTGCCTTCGGAGCCAGGAGAGAGGGGCTGGGGGGCTGCAGCCAGCCAGGCCTGATCCGGTGGGTCCTGCTGGCTCAGCCTTGGGGGATGGATGTCTCCTGTGGAGGAGCTGGCTCCTCTCCAGCTCCTCGGATGGCTGGGAGACTGGCCAGGCCCTGTGGCTTCATCCACACTCACTTCCACACCCTGCAAAGCAAGCGGGGTGAGAAGATCTGTCTGTGCTCCCCGCTGGGCAGCCAGCCCAAAACGCAGCCCCAGATCTAGAGAGACGGGGGAGGTAGGGGGCACAGCACCCACACCGAACACCCACCCACCCAGCACCCTGCCCCGTAGCTGATAAGCCATACACGCCCCAGCACCCACCTGCAGCCCGGATCCGTCCCTGCCCGCCAGCGCCCCGGGGCACAGCTCTGCCTCTGGCCGCGGGCCCCCGGCGCTGGATGGGAGGGATGCTCGAGCGTAGAATCTGCTTGTGGACTTGCCCTCCACGTATGGGTGAGGTGGGATGGGGACACAGCCCTGCACCAGCCGGAGCAAAGCCCACCACCAGCCGGCCAGAGGCACTGTTTCCCGAGGGAGAGGGAATCTCGGGCTCCTCAAGCCATTGCCACCGTCTCCTTTTACTTTTGAGCCCCAGGGACCACTAGGGATTCAGCCATCCTCTGTAGATAGAATATTATAGCCTTAACTCTGCCAATAGATAGATTAGAGTCTCCTGGGGTCTCCCCTCCGCATGACCTGGGGGTTTGTCCCCGCTTCCCTGGGCACGTGGTGTCCTGCAGGGAGAGTGACCAAAGCCTCGGGAATGGCACGAGATGCGACGCCAAGAGCCGGAGCCCTGCCGGGGTGGCCCTGGGCTCTGGCAGGAGCAGGAATGCCGGCAGCGCCGACACCAGCACAGTTCCCTGGCTATTCCCCTCGGGAGAGCCGTGGTTCTGACAACACCCGGCAGCGCCAGGGCCCGGAGGCCACCGCGGGGTCCCCGACCCGCCGCCGGTGACCATCACTGCCAGGGAACAGCCCTCGTGCCATTTCAGCCTCAGCAGTGAAATCTGGCGTCTCTCCCGCCCCAAAACCCTCCCACCCCGGTTCTCATCCCACCTTAGCGAACACGAGCAGCTCTGGCCGAGACTGAGCATCTGCTATTGGCAATTGCCTCATTGTAGCTTTGCCTTTTTCTGTCCTAGTATTTCCTCACGATGATGATGTTTACATGTGATTGCTATAGAGCTTATGTAGAATGTACATAGCGACACATTTAGGGTGGGTAGTACTGTCCTGTGCTGTGCTGATGTTTTTCAGAAAACGATCAATCCAAAAAAACAAACAAACAAACAAACAAANAAAAAAAAAAACCAAAAAAAAAAAAAAAAAAAAAAAAAAAAAAAAAAACCCCAAAAACCAAACCAAAAAAAAAAAAAAAAAAAAAAAGGAAAGAAAAGAAAAAAAAAAGAAAAGCAAAGTGGAATTCTTCCATCTCCCACTCAGCCGGGGGCACCCATGGCCGGGCCCCGCTGGGGATGCATCAAGGGTGGTGGAGGGGAAGGGTTGGTGCAGAGCTGGGGGGCTCCAGCCCACTCCTGGGGATCACTCAGTCACTTCCCAAGCACTGGTTTTGGCATGCCCAGATATAAAATTTCCCAGTTTTCCCCTGTGGCTGGGTGCCCTGGGTCGGCCCCAGCCCAGCTGCTGGGTCCCGAGGCCGGCGCTGGGGAAGGGAAGGGCTGGTCCTGCACAGAGCTCATCAGTACTGCAGCCCTAGGGTAGGAAGAGATGCAATAAGTGGTCTTTGTGGTGCCTGAAGCCTATAAGTGGGGTTGGGTTTTCTTTTTTCGGTTTGTGTTTTTACTTTTTCTCCCATTCAATTAGGACAGTTTGTTTTCCCTCCTCCCCCAAAAAATCTTCCTTTTCCAGGACTTATGCACTATGCTTAGAGCCCTAGGGCTGAGTGCTGCTTGCCCTGGGGGCTTCCCTCACCTTTTAGGACTGGGTGAAAAAGAAATTTCCACTTGAAATTTTTTTTTTAATTTTTGTGGGTGTTTTTTTTTTAACTCTAAAGGTGTCTTTAGCTCACAGTGCTCGAGTGGGCAGGAAGGTGAGCCGGGCACAGGGGCAGGTGAGAGCTCCCTGCTGAGCTGCCCAAGGTTTGGATGCTGCCAGGCAAATGGGGCAGGAGCAAAGCAATGCCCAGGCACTGCTGCCAGGGAAGCCAGAGGTGCCCAGAGCTTTGCAGGAGCTGCCAGGGGCTGGGGACACCCCCCCTTTTCCAAGGATTGCCTTTACACCCCACCCAGCCTGTGGCATGGCCATGGGTGCCCCTCAGAAAGGGACCCCTCACACCCCAGCCCCCTGTGAGGCTGCGGGACAGGCAGGAGAAACGGGGAGCAAAAGGGTTTATTCTGGCAGGCAATAAGTCAGGAGGAGATTTATTTTTTTAAAACTGTGTAAGTCTAGAACGTCCCCCAGCCGTTTCCTGCAGGTGCTGTGGGGAAATGCTGAATGTGAAGAGTTTCTGATAAAATGCCCCTTTGCTTGTTTTGCACAGGTTTGCCCCAGAAAATCTCGTTGTTCAGGGTGGGGGGCAGCAGGTTTCTGGCTGGAATCCAGCGTGTCCCTGAGGCTCCGCAGGGAGGAGCAAATGTTTCTGAGTGTGTGGGCTGAATGCAGAGGACAATCCCAGGTTTTAAGTTGGATGCTGCCCCAAAGCAAAGGTTTCTCCCGATTCCTCAGGGCAGCTGCCTGGGCTGCACATCCCTCGGGAAGCAGCAGCTCAGTCACCATGTTACAGTCCTGAGTGTCTGATCTCAGCTCTGGGCCATGCATGTTGGGTTTTGTAATTGCAGATCAACACGGTTTTCTCCTTTTTTGGGGGATTTTTTTTTTCTTTCTGGAGGTCTGCTGAGTCCTGAGACACATTGGTGTTGGAGCTGAACCCGACACCCTTTCTGTTCCAAGTCCATCCCTGACAATCTCAAGCAATATAGACCCAAATGCAGCCTTGGGGTTTCATTTAGGGGTTTCATTCCTCTTCCCTCGCCCTCCCCGGGGCCAGGGGCGGCAGCAGGAGTTGGGGAGGGAGTGTGTGAGTGCATGTGAGAAAGAGAGAGAACGCTTCAATTGATGCATTTCTTGAGAAAGGTGTAAGAATTTCACCTAAAAAGGGGCACATCTGCTTTGTTATTTATAAAAAAAAAAAGCTAAATTCTGTCTTTTTCTTTTTTTTTTAAGTAAAAGGACACTGCTCATAATTATTAGGGGCCAATTCTGCCTCTTTTGCTCATGCTGAGTAAGTACTACTTAACTCTGCAATTTTCTACTTGCAGAGTAAGTAAAAGCAGCAGAATTGATCCCTCTGTGATTAAGAATCAAGTTTTTAGTATTTTTTTTTAATTGGTAGTGGTTTTTTTATATTTCACTTAATTTTTCTCCCCAGTTCCGTTCTGTTGTGTCCTTATTTATGTAATATACTTTAACCTTAAGAGATGGCATGGATTCTTATGCCTTTCCTTTATTATTATTGTTATTATTTTTAAAAAACAGAAGAGATTTATTTCTAGTGTGATTTAACTGTCTATCTTCTAAAATGAGAGAACGTTTTCTTGTATTTTTACATTGTCAGATTCTATAGTTTCATAGATAATTTAACCAAATCGCTCAATGTATTCTCTATATCTATCCAGTGGGTATAAAAGTTCTATTTTAAATTGTGTAAATACTTCAGAACTGGCTTCTTTTTCCAGACTCCCCTGCTGTGGAGTTTCTTGTTTACATCAAAAAGACTGTAGAATCTCTACGCTCATGTACTGTAAATAGTGAAGTGATCTGCCTATAAATAAACGATAACATGTATACTATAAAGTGGAAAGAACAAAAAAAGGAACACATTTGTGTTGCTATACTTTAGTTTTTAGTGCCAGTCTGCTCGGGGAGGAGGTGTTTTGCTCTGCTGAAGGTGCTCTCCTGCGTCTGCCTGGCTGGCAGTGGGGCTGTGCCAGGGTCAAGGCGGTGGCAGAGCCTCCCAGCTGCCAGGGATGCAGCTCCTCCTGCCTGGGAATATCACTGCTTGCTGCTATTTTAAAGTGTGGCTTCTTCCAGTTTAACTCATGCAGGAAAAAACTTGGGCTCTGCACTCTGGACTTCGAGTGGTGCCACCGCCACAGGACCCCTCGCCAAAGAAACCCCTCAGGTGGAGGGGGTGAAAAACAAAGCAGGGCACGCTCCTCCAATTTTCTGGAGTGGGGTAAGAGAGCAGGAAAAAACGTGGAAAGGACTCCAGGTGGTGATGCAGCAGCACAGGATGGCACCTGGAGAGTCCCTGGAAGCAGCAGAGCAGGCCCTGAGAGCCAAACTGCTGTCCCAGGGGCATGGCCAGGTGTCCCAGCACAGCGTGTCCTGGTGTCCTGGTGTCCTGGTGTCCTGCTCCTCGTGGCAGTCCAGGCTGTGAAGGGGATGTTTGGAAGGCCTGGGCAGGCCCAGCACGGTCACAGCTCCCCCCAAGCACACGGGAGCCCCACACCAGCCATGGCTCTGTGAGGGCTCACCTGGCCCGAGAGGCTGCACTGATTTTTTGCAGGACATGGATCAGTGATGCTGCCAGGCTGGAGGATCCCAGCAGCCTGAAAGAAGCAGCTCTGCAAGGTGCTGAGCTGTGCCAGCTGCTGGGTTTTGCTGATTTGCAGAGATTTAGGCAGCAGCTCTACAGCTGCCTGTCTCCAGCACATCTGTGGGAGCCCAGGGTGGGTCCCCCACCCAGCCACAGAACTGGAACCAGCCTCCCACCCCAAACCCAGCCCCTCATCCCTGCCACTGCTGCACCCTGAGTGCAGGGCTGATGGGAAGCCCATTCCCTGCTGCTTCCCAAAACCAGCAGGCTTCAAGGCCACCAAAGAGGAATGTTTTCCTGAGATACATCAGGCACAGTGATGCCAGCAGTGCCAGGACAGATCATAACATGAACTTGGAGGGGGGAAATGTGGGAATGCAGCTGGGGCAGCCAGTGATGGGGTGCCCAGGATAGGCACATGTGGAGCAGAAACACAGGAGTGGGTTCCCAGGAGGGAGAGGGGCACACAAAGGAAGGGTCTGCAGGGAGGGACAGAGCCAAGGGCTGGGGTTTGTCCTCCCAGCCCCACCTGTGCCTCCCAACGCTGCATTCCCAAGCAGCCTCCTGGAAAATAAAGCACTGATACTGTTATTGAATACAGTTGTTTACTGAGGATAATTCCTGCAAGCAGACCTCGAGTCTGAAGGGAGCTGTTGGTGAATGTTGACATCAGTTCAGCAGCTCCATTGGTCCCAGCAATTACTTCCTACCATTTGGGAAAAATCCCATCTGGACTGTTTTTATTTAGGCATAACTTTGTGATAAAACAACTCCTTTTCACACAGACAGGCGCTGGTTTTGGAGTAGCTCATGTGGCTGCTGGAGGGCAGGGAGGCAGCATTATTTATCTCCTGGACTGGGCACAGTGTGCCTCGTGGGAGGGGAAAATCAGTCAGTGGGAGCTTTTGTGAACGGGAACAGCTTTGGTCGCTGCCCTGGGCTGGGCTGGCTGGCACCTGGCAGTGTGGGCAGTGTGGGCAGCACACCCCAGGGCTTCCTCACTGCCCAGTGTAGAATGCCCACAGTTTGCACTTTGTTTCACTGCCTGCTGAGCCACCCCGGGCTGCTCTCTGGAGTTTCAGCTCCCACCTGTGCCCTGAGCAGTGGCACTTGGTACCAAATCCTGCCCTGGGCTCTGCTGGCACAGGAGCTCCCTTCATGTAACACATGCATTTGCCCAGTCCCAGCATCTATCAGTCCCAGCTTGTTGTCCAGGTCCATCCAGGTGTCTCTGCAGAGAGGAACAGGTTTGGTTCCTTTGCTCTCTGGCTGCTGGTCCAGCTGTCCCAGCCTCTCTGCCCTCAAGGATTCTTTCCCAGCTTTCCTTCCTGCCCCATTTCCTGACCCCTGTGGCCTCATCAAAGCAGGGCTGGACCTTCTGCCATGTTCCCCTTGAAGTGTCTGAGCTCTCAGCCTCGAGCTGCTACATGGAGTTTGGCCCGTTGTCACCGAAAATGGGGAACTGAACTCTCTAACACCGTAATTTCAATATCAGAAAGTGGCATTACTTTATTTCAGCCCCAGGCATGTGGGGGATAACTCCCTATTACACCACACCACACCCTGCTAACACACCAGTTTAAATCTCTGTAACTTTCACATATTCAATACATTTCCCAAACTCATACCTATGTGCTAAGCACTCCCTGAACTTTCTGCATATTTAAATCACTCCTCAGAGCTTATTTTCATTGGAGTTGGGTTCTTTTGAGGGTCTGGGGTGGTCGTTTGGGGAACATCCCATTCCTCAAATTATTCTTTTTTTGGTCACAAGCCTCCAAAAACCGTTTCTTCTCTTTGAATGCATCCCTGAGATGCGGTCTGGCCAGCATATCCCTTCTTATCAGCATTACTCAGGCTGCCAGTCTTTAATGCTGAGACAACCAGTTGCACACAGGACGAAGCACCGTCGGGTAAAGGGAAAGGAACTCCCAAGACTTAAACAACGACTTGTTACGATTCTGTTCCCAACACCCAGACCGGCACGGCCGCTGCCCACGGGGCAGGAACCCGGAGAGAGGCAGGAACCCGGAGAGAGGCAGGAACCCGGAGAGAAGCAGGAACCCGGAGAGAAGCAGGAACCCGGAGAGAGGCAGGAACCCGGAGAGAAGCAGGAACCCGGAGAAAGGCAGGAACCCGGAGAGAAGCAGGAACCCGGAGAGAAGCAGGAACCCGGAGAAAGGCAGGAACCCGGAGAGAAGCAGGAACCCGGAGAGAAGCAGGAACCCGAAGAGAGGCAGGAACCCGGAGAAAAGCAGGAACCCCCAAAGAAGCGAGGGATGACCTTCGCTCGCAAAGGGGAGGAGGCAGCAGCTTTTTTACCCGGGGAGCGGGAGGCGAAGGTTGCTCTCGTCACTGCCGCTGGTTTGTTTTGTTTCCCAGCAGTGCCCTCCCTCTGAGTCCCAGCTCTCCCCCGGAGGCTCCGCGCCATGGCCGAGGCTGTGGCCGGGCTGAGGGAAGAGCTGACCTGTCCCATCTGCCTGGACATTTTCAGGGACCCCGCGTCGCTGAGCTGCTGCCACAGCTTCTGCTCGGACTGCATCAGGCAAGCGCTCCGCTGCCCGCAGGGCCTTGCCCGCTGCCCGCTCTGCCATTGCCCCGCCGGGGAGCCGCAGCCCAACTTCCAGCTCCGCAGCATCGTGCTCAAGTTTATGGATGTTCCTGCGCACCGGGAGGAGGAAAAGCAGGAAGCGCAATGCGAGGGGAAGGGGGAAAGCTCGGGCCAGCCGGAGGAGGTGATCCTGTGTGATTCCTGCCTCCAGGAGCCGCAGCCAGCAGTGAAGACGTGCCTGAGCTGCGAGGCTTCCCTGTGCCAAGCCCATCTGAGCAAGCACAACAGCAAGAACGCCCAGAAGAGCCACGTGCTGGTGGAGCCCTGCGGTGCCCAGGTTTTGGCTCAGAGGAGGTGCCCCAAGCACGGCAGACCGCTGGAGTGTTTCTGTAAGAAGGATTGGGACTGCATCTGCATCCTGTGCTCCGTGCTCTCCCACCAGAACCACAGTATCATCAGCATGGAGGAGGCTTTTGACGAAGCCCAGGTAAGGGGGCTACAGGGACAGTGGGGCAGGCGTGGGTTGCACCAGGAAAACCCCAGAGAGCTGCCCATGGCACAGGAGCAGCTCCCGAGTTTCAGAGCTGCAGGCGCAGGGTGGGGCTAAACTGCGCTCCTGGGCTTTTATTCTTAGTTTTGTCCCAGTTTCTCTCTGAGTTTGGCCCTTGAGATATAAAACAAGACGTTACAAATGCTTTTTTCCCATCCTGAGGGAAGAGTTTGGCCAAATTGGTGGGACAGAGTGCTCGTGGCTATGGTTTTAGTCCTTGGTGCACTTCAAACTGAAGATGAGCCTGAGCTGCACTTATGAAAAGAAAAGTAATGACAGAGTAGCAGAAAGAAAGCTGCCAACAGGGGAAGTAGCTTTATATGTAGTTATTGCACATGAACAGTTTTCAGCTTCAATTTGTCTTCTTTGTGCTTGTAATTGTGGCATTCGTTCAGGGATAAAACCTTCCAGTAAAGCCTTATCTACTGATTTGTCCTGAGAGCATACAGTGAGTAAACCTTCTGTAAGTCTTGCTTAACCTATGTTTATAAATTGCTGGTCTCATGCATTATGCCAGTCCTATCCTGATATCTCCTTCTGGTTATATTTGTAGATATCTTTCCCTGGAACTCTGGAAGCGTTGAAAAACCATGAAGCTGCACTGGAGAAAGTTGTAGCAAACCTGCTGAAACAGAAGGAGGGACTAAAGGTTTGTTTCAAGATCCCGTATCACCTCAAGGATGGTTGCATGCTGGTAACTGATGAGATAAAGTTTTATTTTGCCCTTCCCCAGATCTTGGATTCTAAAGCTTTTTTACTTCCTGGGTGGTTTCTCATGTACTTCTGAGTTTTTTTCTTTGAGGAAGGATGATGCACAACTTTATCAGTCTGGGAGGTACATTCTTAGTTAAGCTTGGAGCTCTGTGCCTCCTGATGAGTGGCTGGTGTGTGCCTTTTTTATTTTTCCAGCCTTCAACTTTTAGTTACCTCTCTCATCCCAGAACAGAGCCAGTTTTTTTTTTTTTTTTCTGAGTCAGAGCTCATGTGGAAGATGTCCCTTACAATTTTGAAACTGTTTTTTTAATAGAATGAGCAGAACCTGCAGAAGAAGCAGCTGGAGAGCCTGTTCAAGGAGATGTATCTGCAGCTAGAGAAGAAAAAAGGAGAGGTCCTGCAAATTCTCAGTGACTATGAGGAGCAACAACTTTCCCGGATTCAGATAGAGATGAATAATCACAAAAGGGAGAAGGATTCAGCCAGCCATGATGTTCAGGAGCTGGAGGCTCTGAGAAATCAGAAGGACATACTTCTTTTCACCAAGGTATCTATCAGCATCTCCCTTCCCAGAGACACACAGCTCCAGGGCTGGCCTGTGCCTGCACTGTGCTAATTCTGCTTTCAAAATGTCTTTACAGGCTTTTGCAACAATTAAAGCCAGGTAAGCTCTTCCTGAGGTTTCGTATCTTTATTGATGATCTGGATGAGAGGATGGAGTGCACTGTCAGTAAGTTCACAGCACTAAGTCGGGCAGGAGTGTGGCTGTGCTGGAGGGCAGGAAGCTCTGCAGAGGGATCAGGACAGGCTGCATCCATGGGCCAAGGCCAGCAGTGTGAGGTTCAGGGAGGCAAAGTGCCAGGTCCTGCACTGTGGTCACAACAGTCTTGTGCAGTTCCAGGATGGGGGAACAGTGACTGGAAAGCTGCCTGGCAGGAAGGAACCTGGGAATGCTGTTCGATGTTGGCTGAACATGAGCCCAGGTGTGCCCAGGTGGGCAAGAAGGTCAGTGGTACCTGGCCTGCNTGAGGTTTCGTATCTTTATTGATGATCTGGATGAGAGGATGGAGTGCACTGTCAGTAAGTTCACAGCACTAAGTCGGGCAGGAGTGTGGCTGTGCTGGAGGGCAGGAAGCTCTGCAGAGGGATCAGGACAGGCTGCATCCATGGGCCAAGGCCAGCAGTGTGAGGTTCAGGGAGGCAAAGTGCCAGGTCCTGCACTGTGGTCACAACAGTCTTGTGCAGTTCCAGGATGGGGGAACAGTGACTGGAAAGCTGCCTGGCAGGAAGGAACCTGGGAATGCTGTTCGATGTTGGCTGAACATGAGCCCAGGTGTGCCCAGGTGGGCAAGAAGGTCAGTGGTACCTGGCCTGCCTCAGCAGCAGTGTGGCCAGCAGGAGCAGGGCAGTGCCTGTCCCCTGTGCTGGGCACTGGTGAGGCCATACCTCAAGTGCTGTGCCCAGTTCAGGGCCCTCAGTNGGTGGCACTGAGTGCTCTGGGCTGGGGACAAGCTGGGGATGGGGCACAGCTTGGATTCCATGGCCTTGGAGGGCTTTTCCCACCTCAGTGATTCCATGGTTCTGTGATTCTTGCTGCGTGATTTAGGCAACGCAAGCCACTCCCAGGAATGGATGGTGTGATGCTGCCACAGTCACCCATTAGTTTGGATAAATCAACAACAGATGCTATTCTGAGGCTTTTTCAGCAATTCCTCTTAAACATGGAGTACTCCTTTAATCCGCCACCACCACCTAAGCCGATAATCCCAGCATCTAGTGGTAAGTGCTCATTTCACTTTGTCAAAAGCAAGATGGAGAAGTCAATAAAACATCTTTAAGAAAATACTGTAGTGAGACACCAAGGACATTGAGTACCTCTAGAAGTGCTAATTCCTTACACTGTGTGTTTATTTGCACATATGTGTGCAGCAAAGGGAGCTTGTCCTGGGATTCAGGGCTTTGGGGCATGCCTTAAATACATCTTGTTAAAGCAGGCTATGAACAAAGAGGCTTGGAAGTCCCAGGGGTTTTCTGGGAGGATTAAGAAAAGATGATAGCAACACCTCTGTGTCATCCCTTTGATTCATGGGGAAAGTTGAGAACTCATCACAGCAGCAGCAGGGTGGAGTTTGCTTAGGACATAAATAACCTCCTCTTTCTGTGTAAATACTTTTAGTCTTTTGCAATGCTTTGCAGGCTTAGCCTGCAGTCCCAGAGCTGTGCACAGTGGGACACTTGACTGAATTGATGAAATTAGGGTTCCCTGGGTGCTGCTCTCTGGATGGTGCTTCAGCCCTCGCTGTCAGCAGCCTCAGGTCAGGACAGAGGCAGACCCCAAATCTCCACAATTAGCTGTTAATCATAATGTGTTTTTTCTCTTTAGGTCTCTTCTCTTTTGGTAATAGTACAGAATACCATGCATCTGGCTTTGCATTTGGATTTTCCTCTCATTATTCTTTCAAGTAGCCCAATGAAATACAAATTCAATGGCAATCATAATAACAATCATAGAAAGGAGGGAGAAGAAAGAGAAAACCCATCCAAAACTAACGATGCACAGCACAATTGCTCCCCCATCACCTGCTCTCTGATGTCCAGCCACTGTTCCCAAGCAGAAATTGGTTCCTTCTGGCCTATCTCCCCTCAGTTTATGTACTGGGCATGGTGTTCTGTGGTGGGGAATATCCCTTTGGCCAGTTTGGGTCACCTGCCCCAGCTATGCTCCTTCCCAGCTTTTTGTGCACCTCCTCACTGGCAGAGCATGAGGCACTGAAAGGTCCTTGGCTCAGGTTAAGCACTGTACAGCAACAGCCAAACCATCAGTGTGTTCTCAACATTATTCTCTGCTGAACCCAAAACTGTACCAGCTGCTGAG
The DNA here is from genome assembly GCA_013399225.1 of Rhipidura dahli. Taxonomy (NCBI): domain Eukaryota; kingdom Metazoa; phylum Chordata; class Aves; order Passeriformes; family Rhipiduridae; genus Rhipidura; species Rhipidura dahli. Next base: position 2,327 of record VXAC01004441.1, on the reverse strand, counting down.
AAGAGAATTAATTCTATCCCAGCCCAAACCAGGACAGGACTCTAACATGCACAGTGCCGTCCCAGACGTGCTGGGCAAGCTGAGCTGCTGGGAGGAAGATGCCAGCGATGAGAGCTGATGGAAGCTTGGAATTGTGCCTGGTTTGAACGCTGCCTGCAAATGCCTCACAATTACCTCTGTGTGTTCCTAGGTCAAACAAGTGGATGGAAGAAGCGGAACTCTCGCTTTTTATGATGTGTCTGTCAAGGCTGGAGGTCCTGCTAAGAACTTAAGGCTTATAGACAGGAACCATCCCTTTGAAGTATCCCATCCATGCTGCCATCAGCATGCTGAAGCTCCTGTAGTGATGTGGGGACAAGGTGTTATTTTGTTTTTCCAGGCCTAGGAATTGTGACCCTTGCACGGAAACTATGCTAAACTGGCATATCAGAAATTAGATTGTGGGCAGCTGTGATGGGGGGTATATCACAGCATTCTGCTGCTTACTGTAAAAGTGCCTCTTTTTTTTTTTTTTCTGTTAATCATAATGGAAATACCATTAAGATGCTCAGTTTTGCTCAGCTGTATCAAATAACTGTGTTGGCTTCATGCTATTAAAGTTACGTTATTAGCTTGCAAAACTCGATGGCAATATATTTTATCTGTAAGTTGACAGCACAGCATTAACTCTTACAGAACTTAGGCAGCAGCAAAGCTGATCCTTGATCTAAAGCATCAGCTTCTGCCTCTGCCGCCTCTTTCCATCCTGCACATCCAGTGCACAAGTAAAGCTGCCCTGGGAGGTGAGGGGAGACTGGGCAGCATTTTCTGCTGGGGACTGAAGGGAAACTTCCCCAAATGGCTGCCACAGCGTAGGGAAGGGTGGGGCCGGCAGAGGGAACATTGCTCTGCCGGGTGAGGAGCGGAGGAAAGGCTGGGAAGGGAAGGGCTGGGAAGGGAAGGGCTTGGAGGGGAGGAGCGTGCAGCCTCGGGGCTGGGGCTCCTGTCTCTGGGTTTAGTTTCGTTTCTTCTCGCTGAGACGTCGTCCTTCCAGCCATGGCAAAAGCTCGGAGAGGATATGGATGGGATGTTAACCTGGAGGCCGAGCTCACCTGCCCCGTGTGCCTGGGTCTGTACCGGGAGCCGGTGTCGCTGAGCTGCGGTCACAATTTCTGCCGGCAGTGCATCAAGGACACGCTGGGAGCCAAGCAGCATTCCCAGAGCCCCTACACGTGCCCCATGTGCAGGGTCAACCTGGGGCCCACCGTGGAGCTGCACAACAACTTCCAGCTGGACAACATCGTGAAGGCATTTCAGGCCACCACTTCCAAAGGACGACACGACGAAGGTTCCGTGAAGGGGAAGACGGGCGCGGTTCCCTGTGAGTACTGCCTGGATCGGCCCCAGCCGGCCGTGAAAACCTGCCTGGTGTGCAATGTGTCACTGTGCCAGGCTCACCTGAGCAAACACAACGCCAAGGCTTCCCAGGAGGAGCACATCCTGGTGGAGGTGGGAGCAGGCGAGGCGCAGGAGAGGAGGTGCCCGGAGCACGGCAAGCTGCTGGAATGCTACTGCCAGGAGGAGGAGAAGTGCATCTGCGTGCTCTGCTCCATCGCCGGGGCCCACAGGGGCCACGAGGTCATCACCATGAAGGAGGAACGGGACAAACAGCTGGTAAGGAGCTCTTCCCTGCCCACTGCCCCTGCCCTGGGCGCGGGGAAGGGGCAAAGCCGCAGGAAGGGCGGTAGGGCTTTGACAGGGAATGGGGATGGGTGTGAGGGCAGCCCGGCAGCAGCTCCGGGGATTTCCTCTCCGCCGCAGCAAGGGACCGGTGCATTGCGCTGGAAGTTGCTTTTCATTGCCTCCTGTGTGCTGCCAGAGCCGTGTGGACAGCTAAGCAGAGGGAGGAGAGCGGGGAAAGGTGTTCGGGGCTGGCCGGGACAAGGCCGTGTCGGTCCCTGAGGGTGCGGGGATGTGGCAGAGCCGGCGAGAGGCTCCGCTGTCCCTCAGCAGTGAGGTGCAGCCCCGGGACTGCCAGCCGCCCTCAGCGGGGTGTTCCTGGCTGGCACTGAGAAGTATTTCTGCAGGGAGTACAAAATCCCTTCCTCCCCAGAGCCCCGGGGATGCCACTGCTACTGAACTGTGTGTGGAGAAGGGGGTTTCGCCCTCGAGTTCCTCCCCTTGGGCACTGTCCATGTTGTAGCACGGTGGGGATCAGGCTCTGCTCCCGAGCAACCAGTGACAGGCTGAGGGGACACAGCCTCCAGCTGTGCCAGGGGGGTTCAGGTTCAGGGCATCAGCAGGAATTTCTTAACTGAGAGGGTTTTGTTAAACACTGGAAGGAGCTG
>VXAC01004416.1:0-13699 GCA_013399225.1 Rhipidura dahli | reverse complement strand
TCCAGACTCTGTACAAGGTTTTTTGGGGGGTGGGGAGGACCCCCAAGATGCTGGGGGTGGGCAGAGGGCAGGGGGGTCGCAAGGAGGCGTTGTCCCATCGGCTGAGTCCTGAGCCCCTCGGCTCGTGCTCCGCGCCCGCTGCCGGAGGGGCTGCGCAGGGAGGGGATTTTCCTCCCACTTCTGGGATTTTTAATAAAAAAAAAGGTGTTGGGGGGTGTCGTTGTTTGTTTTTTTTTTTGTTTTCCTGTGTTTTTCTTCTCTTTCAAGAAAGTCCAGAGCTGGTAGTGAAGGGGTTATGAGGGTAGGGATGGAGAGACACCCCCCTGGAAAAAATGAAATTCCAAAAAAAAATCGCTTCCCCTTGGGAGTAAAGCAGGGGGCAGGGGTGGGGGGCTCTCTCCTTGCCCCCCAGCCTGGGGGAAGCAGCCCCTGATCCCCCTCCGTAGTGTGAGCTTGGTGGAGGGGTCCCCCTGGCCCCCGCTCCCTGTGTTCGGGGTCCCACGGGGGGGCAGGAGAAAGAGGAGGAAGGATTTTGAGAGGCTGCAGGGGGGAATTGGGACCGAAACCGAGAAACCAAACGACGTTACGAAGAGCTTGGCCGATCAGTTGGAGTCGGAGTCGGAGGAGTCCCCAGAGGAGGAGGAGGAACTGCTGCTGCCCTCCGAGTCGTTGTCATCCTCGTCCTCATCATCCTCATCCTCATCATCCTCGTCGTTCTGGGAAGGGGGTGGCAGAGAGGAGGGGGAGGTCAGGGCAGGGTTAGTCCATCGTCACCCCCTTGTCCCCTGCTCACCTTCCCCGCCGGGGTCCCCACAGAGCGCGGGGTGTGACCCCCACCCTCCCATCGCTGCCCCCGGGGTCTGGGGTGGAGGAGGGACGCGGGGCAGGAGCCAGGAGTGAGTTTGCAAGGGTTCAGCTCGGGGTGCCAGGGGGGCCGTGCCGGAGCAGCGCGCGGGGGTCCTGCCCTCACCTCTGCCACTGCCTCGCTACACGATCCGAGGGAGGGTACCCGACCCGCCTCGTGCCTCAGTTTCCCCCCTCTAAAGCCAGGGAAGGAAGAGGCGTGAGCTGAGACCAGCGAGGGGGTGGAAACACCTCACCTGTCCGGTGGCGAGCACAAGGCACGGACACGGTTTCTGGCCCCAGCGCCATCCAGCATACTCTGATTTCAGTTGCACCGGTGTAAAGCTTTGACTCTGGTGACTTACTCGGCATTCACACTGGCGCAAACGGAGCCGAGACCAGACTCAGTATCTCCACCAGGAAAAAGACAGGAGATTTTTCTCTGCTCACTGGGGACTCTGCACACCCCCCGCACCTCTACGTCCCGAGGCTGCTCCTGACTACGCCCCGCGGCTGCTCCTCGCGCCCTCCCCGGGAACAGCGGGGGGATCCCGTTCCCCTTCTCCTCCCCGTGTCCCCCTGCTCCCCGGGGGCTCCTCCACCACGGATCTATCTGAGCCCGGCTGCGGGTGCCCCCTCAGCCCGGGGGGAGGGTGAGGGGGGCCCCGTGCCCTCCCCACGCCGTGGCCTCACCTCGTCCCCGTCCTCGCTCTCCTCCTCGCTGCTGGACTCCGAGGAGTCGCCGCCTTCCTCTGACGAGTCGCCGTTGTCATCATCATCATCCTCATCTTCATCGTCGTCTTCCTCCTCCTCTTCCTCCTCGTCATCGTCCTCTGACTCCTGCGGGACAGGAGGGGCTTGGTGAGTCCCTGGACCTCCACACCCATGGGTGCAGCACCCACCCCATCCTTGACCATCCACCTTTGGGTTCCTCCATCCATTGAGCAGGTGAGGTGATTCCCTACCCCACACCTGGATCTCCCCATTTACACTGAGAATTGCACCAAAAAGGGGCAAAATCCGAGCTGGATGGGTTCTGAGCAGGGATTTGGGGGAAGTTTATGGTGTCAAAGACAGGGGCCTGGGTGGCCCACGGGGCTGTCGTGACTCACCGACTTGGACTGCATCGTTGGCTTCATCTTGGGGTTGGGACCCCGGATCTTCCCTATGCTCTTGCGTTTCTGTGGGAACAAAATCAAACCCTTTAGGGCTCAGCTCAGCTCCTTCCCCATGTCCAGCCCAGAGAAAATCCCACTGCTGAGCTGCCGTGGGGACAAATCCCCACTGGAGGGGCTCTCTGCAGCGTGGCATACCCAAATCTCACCCAGGGCTGACCCAGGCCCAGGCCCAGGCCCAAGGCCCAGGTTCCCCATCCCACCCCCAGATCGTAGCAGTGCCATGTGGATACTCACGTTGGAAATGTGTTCCTTGTATGCAGCCCGCTCCTGGGGTGAGAGGCTCTGCGGGGACGGAGACACAGTCAGGGATGGGCAGGCATGGAACAGGATGGGAGACGGTGCAGGGAAGGGCTCTAGCACAGGGCACACCCTCTTCACATATATAACTTTTTATCCTTTTAAGTTACAAAATGTCAAAAAAGGGTCTGGTGGTTTCTGGAGGAGGGGTGGGAACAGAGGCCATGCCAAGCATCATCCCCAAAAAGCCAGCGGATCCCAGAGCCTCCCACCAGGCATGGGGGCCCAGCACCCACCTTGAGCCAGATGTCGAGGTGCACCTTGTACTGTTTCTGTTGCTCCTCTGCCAGTTTTTTGTAGTGGTCCTTCTGGCCCTGGGAGATGCGCTGCCAGCGGCTGCCGATCTCCACCATCCTCTCCTTCAGCGGGAGGTGGTTCAGCTCCCCGTTGGACAGGAGCTCCTGGGAGAACTTCTGGTAACCGTTCCTGCACAGGGAGAGCGCAGGGACCGGGCTGGGACAGCGGCCACAGGCAGCCCAGGTGTCCATAACCCCCATCCACCACCCACCATCCTCTCTCCTCTTGTTCCAGGCTCTTCCCACCAGCACAGCCAGACCCCGTTTTTCACAGCCCAGGTACTCACATGGGGGGTTTCTTCGGCTCTCCCTGGAATTTCATTTTCTTGGTGGAGTTGGTGGAGCACGGAGGTGCCCGCATCTCGCTCAGCTCCCTCTGAGCCACAGGGGAGAGAGAGGATCAGGGAGAGGAGCAGCACCAGGTGAGGGACACAGCGAGGGACAGGACGGGGCAAGGACCCACCTCGTATCTCTTCTGATCCTCTGCCGCCTTCTTGATCCACATCAGTTTCTCCTTCTTTTCCATGTTGTTCCAAGTGGCCTCCATGGCCTTCAGCGCTTTGCCCCGGTCGTTCTGTGGGACAGAACCACCACGATGCATCAGACGCACCCAAAACCCCGGGACATTGGGGTGCAGCCTCTGGGGCACTGCTCCCCCCGTGAGCCCCGTCCTCCCTACAGCTCCCAGCCCAAACCCCGGTGTGAGAGCCAGGGAGAAAAGAAAGCACATGGGAATTCCTGCTGGTGGGAGTGACGACCCCACCACCCTCCAGCCCCTTCCCCAGGCCACTCCTCACCTTGAAACGAGCCAGGTAGTCCCCGATGACGCTCTGTTGCCAGATCTCCTCGGCAGTTTTGGGAGACTCGGGCAGCTTCCCGCGCTCCTCTTTATCCGAGCCGTGTTTCTTCTCCGACTGTGCCTTCATCGCTGCCTCCCGTGCCTTGTACTTGGCCTGGGCAGGGGGCACAGGGGGTGAGGGGAGCACAGCAGGGGCCCAGCTACCCAACACCAGGAGGGCACTGGAACTCCCCCTGCACTGTCCCCCCTCAGTAGCACTGAGCCCCCCCACCAACCCCAACCCCATCTCCAGACTCCCCCCATCAGGAAAACCAACAAAGCCTTAAAACTGAGGCTCTGAGGCTTCTTTATCTGGTGGCTTTTGACCCCCAGGGGATGAGAGGGAGGGGCACAGCCAGTGGTGCCCCTGTGTGACAGCTCACCAAGCTCTGGGGGACATTTGTGCCCATTGGAGCAGGACAAGGACAGGAGCATCCCCTGGACTGCCCGAGATGCCCACGGGGGCAGTGGAGATGGGGATGGAAGAGGAGAACAGGGATGGTACCAACCTTCTTCTTCTCGGAGAGGTCGTTCCACATGCGGGCCAGGAGCCGGGTCAGCTCGCTCTCCGACAGCTCCGGCCGCTCCTCCTGCAGCTGCTTCCGCTTCTCCTCCGAGAAGATGAACATGGCCGAGATGGGCCGCTTGGGCTTCTCTGAGCTGGCCTGAGCGGGGACATGGGGCTGTGAGGGGGGGCGAGCCCACGGAAGGACCGAAGCCCTCAAAGCATCTTGAGATGCACAACCCCATCCCAAGCCTCTGGCAGGTGCTGCCCCGTCCCTCCCGGTGCTGCTCCCACCTTGCCGGTCTCTGGTGAGGATTTTTTGGATGCAGGACTCGTTGCCCCTTTCCGGTTGCTGCCAAGCATCTTCTCCTCACCCAGCACCCGCTGCTGCTCCTCCTCGGGCAGGCTCTGGGTGGCACAGGAGGAGAGACATCGTTAGACAGTCCAGCTAAGGAGGCTCTGAGGCAGCTGGGGAACAGGGACACTGGGGAAGGGGATTAATGCACTTGGGTGTCCTGATCCAAATCCTGTCCCAGCAGTCAGAACCAGCATCTGGTACTGCACATGTACAGCACGGGGGTCCCCACGCTGTCACCCCCTCTCTGGGCAGTGTCCCTCTGCCCTGGCTCTGTCCCCTCCCTGGCTCAGCCATTTCTCAGTGAAAGCAGTGGGCAGGTGCCTGGATCTGGGCACACCCCCGGGTTTTCCACCCTGTGCCCCTGCAGCCGCAGCCGGGGCCGCGTCACATCCGCCCGGGGACGGGGACGATGCTGGGGTGGCCTTGGTGTGGCTCCCCCGCCCACGCCCCAGCGAGGGAAGGAAGTGAGAGGCTGCACAGCCACCGAACACCCTCCCCTCCAGCTCCAGCCTCTGCTCACCCCAGCTCCCCTCCCACCCTCACCTCCCAGTGCCCAGCTGGAAGACACTGGGTCAGGCTTTAGGATGGCTGGAAGGCCAAGGCTGCGTGCAGCCATCTGCACAGCACCCATGGCTGGGCCCAGACGTGTTTGGGGGGAGCAGAGAGGGCAGCCCCCCATTTAAGCCATCTCAGTCTCTGGGAAGAATCTCCCATTCCCAGATTTGGGCTCTCCTGCACCCCCTCTTCACTCACCTCCAGGAAGCGGAGCAGCTCGATCTCGTAGTCTTTCTTTTTCTGGAGGGAGATGGAGAGGTGTGGTTACACAGAGATCCTTCACTCCATCCCTGCCCCCTGCAGCCCCTGACCCAGCCTCACTCCCCCAGCAACAGCATCCTCCACCTGGACCATCTGTTTGTCCCACACAGGAGCCAGGACCAAGGGAGGTGACCGAGGACCTCAGGGACAGTCGGTGATGCAGACAAGCACAGGGACTGAGGAAGGGTGAGGGGCTCGTTTCCAGGGATATTTGTAGCGCAGACTCTCCCATCCCACTGTTCCTTCCCCCCAGCACTGGTGTCCACCTGCCTCTCCCCCCACCTGTCCATCCTCGGCCACTCACCTGGTCACACTTTTTGTGGTAGGCGTCCTTTTCCTTCTGGGAGAGCAGCTTCCACTGCTGGCTGCACAGCACCATCCGCTCCGTGCTGGGCACATCTTTCATGTTGGCCATCAGCTCTGCACAGTACAGGGAGTAGCTATTCCTGAAAAACCCACGGAGGGACCCAGTGTTAGGGAAAACCTCCCCCTGTGGAGTGGACTGGGTGCTAAAAGCTCCCCAAAACCCCCCAGCTGGGTTGCACCAGGCAGGGAAGTGAGGTGCCTGTATTTTAGGGCAGCTGGGTGCTGGATCATCCCCTAAAACCCAGAGTATCCCTGTAAACCTTGCTCAGATTCTCCCCAAGATGTGTCTTTAATGTACATTTAAGGTCTGGTTCAATGGGATCATAACAGAATCATGTAATCATTAAGGCTGGAAAAGCCCTCAAAGATCATTGAGTCCAACCATTAACAAACACTGCCAAGTCCACACTAAACCTTGTCCTCAAGTGCCACATCCACACTTTTTGAACACTTCCAGGGATGGTGACTCCACCTCCGGGCAGCCTGTTCCCAGGCCTGACCATGAAGAAATTTCTCCTACAAATCCCATCTAAGCCCCATATGTCTGTGCTCCCAGAAGTTATCCGGGCTTCCCAAGCCAGGCAGAGTCCCACAAGAACCAGCATCCTCCCAGGCCACGGCTCCGTGAGGGACAGGACTCACGGGGGTGGCTTCGTGGGTCGTCCGTCGAACTTGTCCTTGAGCTGCCGCTCAGCCTTGGTGAGGGTGGAGCGGGTGATGCCCTCCTCGCTGATGTTCAGCTCCGGGTGCTTCTGGATGTAATCCCTCATGATCTCCTGGGGGAGCAGAGAGTGGTCAGAGGGGCTGCCACCCCCGCCTGCTGGGGCCGGAGGAGGAGGAGAGAGAAGCCAACCACTGCCCTAATCGATCCTGTGCCCGGGGATCCTGCTGCCTGCCCTGCTCATGGCTGCAGAGGCAGGGTTCAGCCTCACTAGGGACCTGCCAGGACCTGCCTGAACCCCCACGCTGGCTATCGGGAGAGGCCCCGCAGGGCTGGGATGCGGAGCGGCTCGGAGTGAACGTCGGGACGAGTGTGGAGGGGACCGGGTGAGGCTGCTCCCTACCTCGTACTCCTTCCGCTGTTCCAGGGCCTTATGAATCCATTTCAGCCTCTTTTTATCCGAGAGTTGAGACCACTGCTTGCCCAGCGACTCTTTCACCTCCTTCGTGGTGGCCTGAAAACCCAAAGCCAGAGGTGAGGGCAGAGGGGTAAAATCCAAAAAAAAAAGAGGAATTAAAAAATAATGGCAAAAAAATGGCAAAAAAAATGGCGTGGCCTGGTGGGGCCTGACGGCACCCGGCGTGGGGTGGGGATGCGTGGGAGTGGGGGGCATGGCCAGAGGTGGATGTCTGTGCTGGAATCCTTTCCTGCCCTGACTCAGGCTGTGGTCATCCCTTCCTGGCAAAAAGTGGGGGCTGGATCCCTGAGCCTCTTCCAGGTGTGCAGAGCCCCTCCTTACCTCGGTCCAGGCTCCAGGAGCTCCTAGCGGTGTCCTCCATCCCGACCCCCTAAAATGCTTCTCTCCCTTCCCCTCCTGTCCCCAGCAGCGGGGTCCGGGACCCCCCAACACTCACACTCGCACTCACTCCCACCCACCGTACTCACATCTGGACGCACTTTCAAGTAGATCTTCTTCTCGTGGTTGTACCACAGCTGCTGGGGGGTCTTGGGTTTCTCGGGGACGTCGGATTTCTTGGCGTTCTGGATGAGATCCGGGTGGTCTTCCCTTTACCAGGCAGGGAGGTGGGGAAGGGAGAGCGTCAGGGAGGTGGCAGTGGCAAGGAGAGCACCCCTACAGCTGCCTGCTGAGCAGCACGGGCTCAGGTACTGGGGGGTCCCCAAAAACAGCAGAAGGGTTTTAGGAGAGATTTAAGTTTGTCCCTCCTTGGGGAGCACTGGCTACAGGCATCCCTGGGCAGCAGCAGGTCATTGGGAATGCCAGGATCCACCTGGATCACAGCAGCCACATCCAAAGGGAAGCTCTGGAGTGACTGAGGGGACACTTCAGCTTTTATCAGTGCTGGTGGCAGGGCTCCTGTCCCCACCCTGCAGACCCTGACCCCTAGAGCATGGCTGGTCCTCCACTCTCTCCCTCATCCAGCCTCCCAGCCAGAGGAATTCTCCCAGACACCTCCTCCTTGCTCCTTTTTTGCTGAATTCCCTCTTCTCTTCAAGCCAAAAGCCCATGAGGACTTCCTCCGTGAGCTATGCACAGGAGGGGAATCTGAATCTGCTGGAGGGGCTTGGGGAACTAGTGGGGGCAAGTGGGCTGCCTGCTCACCTGAACCTCGCCAAGTTCCTCTCAAACTCCTGCTTCTCTCTCTGGAAGTCCTGGATGTATTTCATCTGGGGACACAAAGCCACCACAGAGGCGGAGAGGGACGTCAGCACCAGGGAACAGGCAGGAAGATACACCCCTGTCAACCTGGCTGGGCATCCCACCACCCCAAGAGGGACTCAAGGGCTCCCCAGGCCAGGGAATGGTCCTGCAGAGGGATTCCAGCCTGCCCAGGGATTCAGCAGCCGGGTATCTCCCCTCTCTGTGCATCCCAGCAGCCTGGAAAGGGCACAGCAGCATTTTGTGCCCTGGGTTCTTCCTGCCCCCCTAAAGCCCTGCCCAGGCTCTGGCACCTCCAGGTGGGCACATCTCTGCTCCCAGCATCTCCCAGAGCCTGTCCCCGTGTCCCTGGCCCGGACAGGGCGGCACAGCGGGGCGTGTGCCTCCACCCCAGCATTAACCACGGATCCGCCCAACGGCAAAGCCACCATCCAGGTCCGGCGGGAAGAGACGGACCAACGGACAGACCCAACCAGCCTCCACCCCACAGATCCTGGGAACCGGGGCAGGAAAACCCAAGGAAGTCCTACAGGTCTGACGGGACTAAACGAACACCTGTCTTCTCCCGTCGAGAGCTGGATGAAGCCCTCGCCAGGCAGAGCTTGGGCTCTGCTGGTTTTACTGGAAGAGCTGGGCAGAGCCCAGCATACAGAGGCACGTGGTGGGAAGGGGCTTGCTGACCTCCCCCCGTACCTTTTTCTTCTCGGGAAGCTCCTTGTATTTCTTGGACAGGATCTTGGTGAGATCCAGGTTGCTCATTTCAGGGTGAAGCTTGGCGTATTTGGCTCGCTTCTCCATGAAGAAGCGGAAATAGGGAGTCAGGGGCTTCTTGGGGAAGTCGGGGTGTTTCTGGGGAGACAGCAGAGTGGAGGACACTGAGCACGCAGCTGGCAGCACCACAGGGGCACAGCCAAACCCACAGCTCCCCAAGGAGCTGCAGTATCCCATGTCTGGGAAGCTTGGGAGCAGCCTCCAGCCACCCAGAGCCACCAGCACAGAGCGAGACGGGACCCTGAGGCAGGAGGAGGGGATGGGACCCAACTCCCAGGGATGGAGCATCGGCTGCCCCGGGGCCACCTGGGCAAAAGCACCTGGCAGGCCAGGAATAGGACAGCAGCTTCCTGGCCCCTCTGGAGCTAAACTTGGAAGCAGGCTGCCAGCAGCACAGCCTGCCATATTAAATGTACCCGGGACTTGGCCCAGGCCCAGCACCGCGGCCTCCGGAGCCTTGGGCAGCCGGACACCGGGATTACGGGCAGTGAGGTGCCTGCAGGGGCTCCCACAGCGGAGCCACGTGGAGCTGAGGTGCCATAGGGCTGACAGCTTCCCATCCTGGGGAAGTGTGGGGTCACCCTTTAAGGAGTGAGCTTAATTCCTGCCCAAATACCTTGAGCTTTTTGCCTTTGTAAGGATTCTTCACGTGCTCTTCAGCGTCCATGATGAGCTCTGTGAGGGTCCGGAATTTCCTCACCTGTGCGGGAATGAAGAGACAAAGACTTGAACAGGGGACAGGGCAGATCCCTGGCATGGCAGCAACCCACTAGGTTTTGTAATGCCACCCCAAAAATGACAGATCCCAGCCCCTCTGAGGGGGTCACAATGCTGACAGAAGCGGGATGGTGCTGGCACCAATGGCCAAGGGCTCTGGGCACTCAGCTTGGGCAATTCCAACAGCCCCAGGAATGTCACAAAGTCCCCACGAAGCCCCATGTGGTGTCCATTACCTCATTAGAAATCTCCATCCACTTCATCTTGCACATCTCCCCTGAGAAGTCCTTGAAAGCCACTTTTTCCCAGTCCAGGTGGGACTCGGTGGTTTTGAACTTGCTCCCGTCGTTGGAGGGCAGGTTATTCTTCATGCACTCCAGGAGGGTCAGCATGTCCTCCTGCGACCAGCGGTCTGAGAAGCGACAAACGGGATCAGCCAGGGGCAGGCAGCCTTTTTGCCTTCCCTTCCCTTCCCTTCCCTTCCCTTCCCGGCAGGGTACCGGGACTACAGCTCCCGGCGTGCCGCTCCGGACCGCACGCCAGGACACGTAATCTCCACATGCTGCCTCTCGAGATTAAAGATCAAAGGGACAGGGCTGTTTCCATCACCCTCGAGCAACTTTCTGTGGGCCAAAACAATCCGGGCAAAGCTAGAAATTCCACTCGGTGCAAACCAGAGAGACTCGCTCATCCCAGAAAACCATCAGATAAGGGATGGCTCTGCTGCACGGGAGCAGAGGGCTATTTCCTACGCCCTGCGGAGCGACATGGGAGCAATGAGCTCTCCAGCCAAGCAGGAAACAGGGAAATCCACTTTCCAAGTGGAAAAGACGTGTCCAGAGAGTAGGGAAAACCCCAGTGCTGCTTTTCCTGCACCTCAGAGAGCTTTGCCATCACCTGGGCCCAGCTCCACCATGACCTCTGCCAAGGTCAAAGCTCCCACACCACACAGTGAGGGGGGCCAGAGCCTGGCACAGCCCCCCCCGTCTCACAGAGGGGTCCCTGACAATGCAGGGATGATGTTTATGTCACCCCAAAATCCCCCGAGCTGCTGGGAGGAGCATCCCCAGCTCCCATAGGGACAAGCTGCTGGCATGGTGGGATGGGCACGTGGCAAAGCCAGAGAGCCTGGAGCAGCCGTGAGGCCAGGACAGGCAGCAGCACCGTGCTGGGACAGGCAGCAGGCAGGATATCCCAGCCCTGAATGCCTCATCCAGCCCCAACCTTGGGGCTGCTTCCTTGCCAGGGGAATTCCTCCCTGCTCCGAGCTTCCACGCCAGCTGGGGAGCGCAGCCCGGGGTGCTCTGCAAACATGGGTGGCCCTGGGGAATGCAGCGGGGCCTGGGAGCGGAAGGAAAAGTCCCTGGGGATGGGCCGGAGGAGGAGCAGAGCCCGGAGCCACCCGCCCACGCAGCCCTGGCTGCCTCATCCCGGGGTGGGCACCCAGGATTCCCGCGGTGCAGGACTGGCTCACCGCGGCTTTCCCTGCCTCACATCTCTGCCAGGTGAAGGCTGAGGTGTTTGGAGCTGCCCATGGGACATGGGGCACTCCAGAGACCGGGACAGTGGGACACAGAGGATTCTGAAAAGATGGGGACAGTGGAGCTGGTCATGGATTTGAGTGGAGCATCTCTCCCTCCATCTCCAGGAATGAAACCAAGCTCCCAAAAATATCCAGCTGCAGAGATTCCTTCAGCTGCAGCTCTCCCTCCAGGCAAGACTCAACACGAGCAAAACCACCTCCACCTCCTGCCCATGCAGGGGTCTGGGGAAGGACAACTCCCCCAGAACCCCAAATCCAAGCAAGGGATGTTAAAGGACATATGGGACCTGGTGAAGGGAGCATAGCCAGGACCTGATCCCCCCATCCCATTTCCCCTCCTGGACCTGCCTGGTTGGGGGTCAAGGCAGGAACAGTTTAGGATCCAGCTGGTCCCTACAGTGACCTCATTAGGGATTAATGTGGAGGGAGAAGATGGAAAGAGTCCCCCCCAGAAAACAGGGAGCCCGGTGGCTTGGGGTGTGTCTCCATGTTCCTGGCTTCATCCCAAAACACCATGAGGACTGAAAAGAGATGGGAAACCCCCATTCCCTACAGGGCTGGGGGAGATCAGAGCTGGGGGAGGGAGAACACAGTTCCAAATTCTGTCTTCCTGTTTTTCCCATCCACTTCCCAGGCCTCCCAGGCAAGGACCAATGAGGCAGAACAGGGCCGGGAAGTTGGTGCCAACTTCACTTGCAGAAATCAGGAGGAATTACCAAAACCAGCACAACCACAAAAATCCAGAGGGGATGGAGAAGGGGACGAGACACCCCCCAAAACCTGCCCCCACCAAGCCCAGTGCCTCAGTTTCCCCCCTCAAATGCAGAAACCCCCAGAGACCTTTGGCCCCGCGTGAACCCCCTGCCAGCAGACAGCCGGAACAACCACATCCCAAAGGAATACATTAAAAAACAGTGGAAACATCCCAAAATCCTCGCTGGTAGCGGACTGGGGACAACAGGGACCCCGACACTCAGCCCTGCATCCCTCTGTTCCCCGTCCCTCAACAGGGGGCTTGCTGAAGAGTGCTGGAATTGCGGCGTTCACCCAGCAGGATGAATGGGGCTGTCTGTGCCCGGGGACCGATTTATCCCGGCTCTCCTGGCACCGGCCGGGCCGGGTCTATATTAGGAAAGCTGCCCCGGTGTAATTAAATCCATCTAAAGTCCCGGAGAAGGACACGTGCTCCGGCCGGGTTCGATCGAGGCAACAACCCCGACTGCAGCAAGGAAGGAGGAAAATCAGGGGGACCTGGTGGGTGTGAGGGGCTGGAGAGCACTCCAGATGTTTGGGGGGCCCGGGGGCTTTCTGAGGGGTGGAGTGGCAGAGCCCTGCGAGCTGCCCTAAATAAACATCCTTCTTTTTTCCCTTGTTTTCCTGCCCCTTTTCCAATAAAAGCTGAAGCTCTGATGTCATGCCGGGGTCTGGAAGCCGGAGGCCCAAGGTAACGGCTCGGCTTTTAATGCAGCCCAGATGTGAGCAGGGAAGGCAGCACCTCTGTGCCAGTGCCCCCTTCCCCATCCCCCAGACGAGCATCCCAGTGCCAAGGGGCTGCGGGTGCACCGGAGCATGAACCCTGTGCTCGTACACGTGTGTGTGCTCCCCGCGGCAGATCAGAACTCGGGGAGGCAGATTCCCCCCCGCCTCGATCCGCCGGCAGTCGGGATCACGGACCCTCCGTCCCTCCTCCTTCTCCACCTCTTCTCCTCCCCCATCCCTCCGAGAAAAGGGGCGCTCTGAGGTTTTTTTATTATTATTATTATTATTATTATTATTTTTAAGCACGGCAGCAGAATTCCCGCGGGAGCACCGGCACGTTGTGGGGGGCTGCAGGGGGGCTCACCTTGGTTTTTGGGAGCTGTCATTTCCAGGTCTGCAGGGCACTCGGCTTCGCCGTTCATCCTCCACCTGCCTGTGTCCAGGACGGTCCCGCGGGCTCCCTCCTCACCCTCTTCCCGAAATCACTCCCGCACTGCAAGGAAAGAGAGAGCCCTGCTGAGCATCCCCACCGTGACAGGGGGGCCCCACCTCCCAACGGGGAGCGGGGGAGCTCGATCCAGGCATCCGTCCATCCTCTCCACTCCCCGGTGAACGAGGGGCTGCAACACCCCCGCCACCCATCCCTGCGAGGTTTGGGAAAAGCTCCAGGAGGAGGGATCCTTAATGGTGATGTGACCCCCACATTGGCGAGGGGAGGAGAAAATGGATGTGTAGGCAGGGGAGAAGGGTGCAGGGGTTTGTCCCCAAGGCAGGGGGTAGGATCTGAGAGGGGTCCCAATAAATCCCAGAGGAGACAGGTTGAAGGTGGCTCCTGGGGGTGGGTGGGATCCAAAAACCCGTGATCAAGAGGATCTGAGTCAGCAGGGCTCCAAGGGATCTCCTCTAAGGGGGTTCACTCCCCGCCCCACAAAATGGGGGTTTCAAAGGAAGGCCCACCACAGATCTAGCAAAGTCTTCCCGAGAGGTGGGGATGTGCTTGGAGAAGAGAGGGGTCCCCCAGACCCCAGGGAGCTGGCAGGGAGGGCATTTGGGGACCTCGGGGGGATTCAGGGGTCTCCCAAGGGGGAAGAACAAGCTGCAGGAAGGTATTTCAACAGGGAGGGCTCCGGGGGGAAGATCCCCTCTGACCCCATTAGGAAGGATCTTATGGCTCCATGGAGAAGGACAATCTAGGGAGGGGNGGATCCCCCGCAGGGCCAGGCCGCAGGCCTCGGGGAGGAGCAGGCCCCAGGCCGGGGGGGAAGCCGGGCCCGGGGATCCCAGGGGGAATCCAGGCCGGGAGGGTCCCGTGGGGAGGGGGCTTCAGGCCCGGGCTCTGAGGGAGGATCAGCC